>KK351032.1:1945526-2014750 GCA_000671755.1 Glossina brevipalpis
AAAAAAAAAAAAAAAAAAAAAAAAAAAAAAAAAAAAAAAAAAAAAAAAAAAAAAAGAAAAAGGCATAGAAGTGAAACCAGTTTGCAAAACCAATTAATGGAATTTTGCGTTATAATTAATCGTTCAATAAATTAAAAAAAAACAAAAAAAAAAGAAAATTCATACCATGACGGCTAATCATCTAAAATAAAGAGCGGAAAATCATAGTTTTCTTTTTCATTAAGCTCGAGCATGACAGTTGATTTAGTGGAGCTATTTTTAAATCGCAACACTTAAGCAAATTTTTATTATTATTATTATTATATTCTAGACTAATGAAATTAATTCTTAGACTAGGGATGGGAGCACTAGCAGCTTAAACTAAGGGCTTTGTTGATATTTTTCATTTTTATAAAAAAACTCTAGCGCAATGAGATTTGAATCCACGTGTACTGACTTGCTAGAAGCGCTTCTTAACAGTTCAGCCAAGGTTGCGACTCGGCAAATTTTTATACTCTTTTTCTTCTTTATTATCCATTATAGATTGATTGCAACAATTGACGAAAACATTTATAAGACTTAAATATTCTTTCCCTCAAATCGATTGGATTTTCTATTATTGTTCAAGGTTTCAGGAATATATGCTTCAAGAAGTTTTTACAAGACTTTTTTAATATCATTTACTGAAAAGTAGATTACAAAAAGGGTATTTATTGTACTTATTAGCTTGCAAAGAATCAAATAACTGGTGGGTAATACGCTACTTTTCTGGACAAAGTGCAGTAAAAAATTACGTATCTAGAAGAAAGAAATTCTTTCTGAAATGGCAAGGAGACGGGGGCACCAGGTTTTAAAAAAGTGGTAGAAAAATGCACTAATGGGGGGCCTTTCGTAAAAGATCAGATGTATTTTTAAATCGAAAGCAATACGTAATAAGATTCGGACAATCCATCGCTTTCTCTCTGCATTCTGAAAATGACAAATTCAGTTTCCCTTTTGGAATCTGTTTTATTATTTTTTCTTTTTTCTCTCGTCAACGTTCAACTTAAATTTACTAATACATACGCTGCCAAATATATATATATAAAAAAAAAAAAAAAATACGAGTTTAATTTCGGTTCTATTCACTGATCAGTGCTTACCCCTAACATAACTTTAATTTAATTTTTAATGTCATTAATATTTTAATATAATTACTTGTGTCCACTCCTACAGTCCTGACCAATTTTTATTCGAAAAAAAGAGAAGAATATTTTTAAATTGAATTTAAGAGAGAGAATATTCTTTTAATCACTTACGCTAACTAATGTGAGCTTACCTTTTCTTATGTGACTTACATCGAGAATTTCTTGTCTTTGCTTATCATGATGTCATAGTTCCGAAATGTAATGAGCAATTGTTGTTGAAAAAAGTTTGGCATTGTTAACAGATAACGGAAAGGTATTTTAAAGTGACTTTAACGGATTTCTCTTAATCAAAAACTATTGTTAATCAAGAGCTTCATTTTTGTAGTTCTATTTGTCCCGAACTAAAATACAATCTTTCGATTTTACAGTAAACTAACAGTAAAACAAAAACACGAGCTTAGGAAGATGTTTATCTAAGTTATTCCCCGTGTGAGCGTCAAAAACCTAATTTCCGAGGGATTTAAAAAAAAATCGAATTAACTTCATTTTTTTAAAGCCACTTGAATTTTGAGATATACTTGCATAAAATACAATTTTATTTTTAAAAAATCGAAAAAAGGTTCTGTTCTGTTTTTGAAGATTCGTATTATTACACGTAAAGACATGGAATCATCCTCCTTAGTATAGTGCAACGTCAATGATTTTACCAGGTGACACTTAATTAGTATGACTATCAAAATAAGTTCCGGTAATTTTAGGGACTGTGTTCATCCTAATGCAAATAATATAAATAATAGTTTTTTTTTATTATATAATAGCAATAGAAATAAATATTTTCTTTATAAGAAGAATTATAAAGATTTAATTAAACAAATAAGTAGCTAAACCGATTTAAGAGAAATAAAATATTTCAAAAGAAAGGTCACAGAAAGGCTAATATAATTAATCCGATAGATCCTATTTGTATCAACCATTAATTGGTGTACGATTTTTGATGCAAATCAATAGGAAGGACGTATTTAGTTGATTTATCAGCCATATATCGTATTTAGTTGATCTATCAGCCGCATATCGTATATAGTTGATCTATCAGCCATACATCGTATTTAGTTGATCTATCAGCCGTATATCGTACTTAGTTGGTCTATCGTATATATTCTGTATGTTACATACTTCAAACATTATGTGATGACTTGATCGTGTTTTGTAGATAATTGCACAAGCTACCACCATCATATTTAATAAGGGCTGGAAAAAATCTTTTGTACGGTTAAGATTATTTTCGATCTTGAAAATTTTCAAATCAAATTAAAATCATTGCTTAGAAAATTTGAGACCCTTGCTTAAAAAAAAATGGATCATAACCAGAGATCGATTTTATAGATTTTTAAACTGAAATCCTTGAAAGTAATAAGAAAAAGTTTGTTTTTTCCTATAAACCTTGCCAGAATGGATCCTGGAACTGCCACATGTATAAATTGCAAACTATTTTTAACCCTTCGTCTTTACTTTATAAGCAGTCGAATACTAATATAAAAATTTTGAAGTCATTGGAGGATGGCTTTAATAATCATATATTTTTTTTGGAAATGAGATAAACACGTGTGCTGTGATATATTCCTTTTCCCAATTGTCTCTGAATGTTACTTTGTTGTACGGTTTTCATCCATTCTGAATTACTTGATTAGTTGGTACAAAATCTTCGTTTAAGGGCAACAGCTTATGGGAGATGAAATACTTGGCAATAATGGCAAAGACAATTCGTAGCCATTTCTACCAATAATGTGGTCTTGTGGCAGCTTAAATAGTTTAATGATATTACGAAACGGATCTTTCGAAAGTGTAGTACAACAACGTATGATAGATAGATAAATAGATAGAATTAGTTATTTTCTCAGATTTGACAGTAATTGAAAGTTCATACTCCTGTCGAAATTCATATTCTTCTGCTTACCAGGTTATAAGTGAACAGATTTGTTTAAAGTATTTATTATATCATTATGGATATTTAATATTTATCATTATAAAAAATACCGCCCACTTGTTGTTTCGTTTAAACTGTTTTCTTACGGCAGTAAATTGTCAGTGTATTCTCATGTATTCTCATGTTAAGCTTAAAATTTCAGAATACATAAGATTACTTTACTTACTTATAAGACTCGTTTGGCTGTCTCGACTTCCGATAAATTACTTCTCTATATATAATGAAAAGATTGAAATTTTTTTAAGAGGTTTTTTTTTTTATTAATATCTTTTTAAAATAACGTTTTTCGATTTCTCTCTCTACAATATGACAAAATTCAATTCAATACATATCTATATGTATAAGTCACAGAAAAAAAAAAAACATTTCTTTCTTATAAGTTTTACGAAAAATTAATGCAATTAATCATTATTGCAGTAAACATTAATATAATTGAATTTTTTTTATGTAATATTATTTTTTAAATTTTTAATTTTTTTTTTTTTTATATAATTTTGCTGTTTTATTTTTGTTTAATTTTTTACGAAATTTTGTAGAAAATAATTTTTACTGAATTTTTATTTATTCTTTAAGAAACTTTGTTCTTGTTGTTGCTGTAGTACAGTTTTTTATATATATATATATATATATGCCTATATATATATACATAAGTATATATAAGTATATATATATATATATATACATGCATATATATATATATATGTATTTATATATATATATGTATAAGTATATGATAGAATTTGGTATATAGTGTAGAATATAGAGTATATATATGTTTTTATATATCAATCAATACATAAGTAAGAGAATAATGATAATTTAATATAATTAATGTATAATTTTATATAACTGTTGTTACACAAACACATATACAAGTATGGTTGGTTGTTTGGTTGGTTGGGTTGGGTTGATATTTCCTTTTCCTCTAATGTTTTTTTTGGTAAAAAGTAGTCTAGTACTTGAACTAAAAATTCTAAAGTGTTTAGTGAAGAGAAAAAATTTTTTTTAAACACTTTATATATATATATATATTTTTTTTTTCTTTTTTTTTTTTTTGATAATAATAAGATAACACTACAAGGCAACTAAATGGCTTAGTTTTAAATGTTTTCTTAATTTTTCGTTTTCTTTTTATTTTCATTTATAATTAATTTCTTTTTTAATTTATTTTAAAATTTTTTAAAAAACAAAATATTTTTTTTTTTTTTAGTTTTTTTAGTAAAACATAATCGGAGAATAATAGCAAAAAAAAGAAGAAAAAAAAAACAATTAACATTTATATATAGAAGATCAAAAATGATTAAAAATGGCAGATTAAGAGGAAAATAATTTTCTCTTCTTTTCGAAGGGCAGTAATAGAGTTTGTGAGATTGAAACTAAATTAACTACAAATATAACAACAACAAATGTTATTTAAGATGAACACAAGTTAATTTGAGTTTTATTTTGAAAATTAACAAAATGAAACTAAATAATTTAATTCTAGTATCTATAGACGCGTTAGCCACCAGAAATGCGACATCTTTAAGAGTTTAAGTTAATAATAGTGCATGAACTTGGTAACGAGTTAACGATTTCAATTTGACTTTAGAATTTAGAACATTTTGAGAAGGATTTAAACGGAGTAAGTTAACTAAAGCAAACCTCAGACTTGACAATTGATTAATTGTGATCGTGTCCGTTCATCCATTTTCTTCGAGAATATTTAACTAAATAAAATATTTGTAATAAACTTAAATTCAATATCTGATGTAGGCATGCAGTCGTGTTTTCTTAGCTAGCCCTCAACTTCAATTATAGATGACGAATAAATAGTCGTCCATATATAGCTAAATTGATTCAGAATCTTATGGACCCGCAAATTTTATGAATGCCTTGAGAGTAATGCATATATAAAAAGCCAAGAAAATACATTATAACCGAGACTGGTCGACCATTAAATGTCCTACAACACTACGCCTACAGTATAGCCATGTAAAGCTATATTTCTTATGGGAGTCCTTAATATATGAACTAACGTAGTCCAAATTGAATAAAATTTTCATTTTCTTGTCAAAGATTTTATTATAGTTCATCATCCAGTTCCATTAGAAATTACTAATAATTATAATTTGTTGCCTAATAAAAGTTTACTCTCCTCTTCAAAATAGTTTTTATATGGGGAAGGAATTTGAGAAAAGTAAACATTTGATTTAAGTGATTTTTATATTGAATTACCTTTACGGATCAATTTTTGTTACAAATTATTAAAAATCACACCATTATTCCATTAGGATTCGAAAATAGATTTTGGTGCCAACGTATCACTGTAATTTTCACTCTATTATCTTTCGTCTCTTTTCTTTGTTTCTCTTTTTCTTCATAACCTCAAAAATAAACGATAGGAGTACCGTTAAAGAAGGTTATAAGAGAAGATATCTATATCGTATTGGGTTTTAGATACGTTGGCAGAGATTATCTAATGAACGCATAAATAGTGATGGATTTGAAAAGCGGCATGGATATTGAGGAAATATTGAAAAGCTATCGTTTCATTATTGTTATTTGTGGCCAAGTCAAAGAACTAGTTAGCATAATTTTTGTTCTGTATTTAACCAAAAATTCAGATCAGTATTTACTATAATATTATAATAGTTACTATGGAAATCAGATCAGTACTGATTTCAATAATATTTACGAAGGTAATAGGCTGACTTCTCTCACAATTATTCGTAAGTTATTTGTAAGCACAATTCAGATATTTCAGATGAACTTAAGATGCTTATTTTTAAGATTAGTATCAAGACCTTTTTTTTTTTTTTAAAATATAATGCAAAGCTTCAGTTTTCTGTATCGATTTCTGATGGTAACATTGATAGGTCAAACAATAGAAGACAGACAGACTTAGCTAAAATAATATCGAATCTTACATTGATGGGATAATAAAAATATGGAATTTCCGCTAAGCCATTTTGGATCTTATAAGTTAAAGGACCTTAATTTTTATTTTAGGAAAGAAGTGTTATCCCTGGTCTTAATGTTTTTTTGTTATTACTATGATCTTAGCGGATCAATTGCGTTGCAGCTCTAAGTAAAGGCCGGTTGATGACATAAAGTTCTAATTTTGCTATAAGCCATCAGTTGTTTAAGACATTGATGAAAATATATATCTTCTTCGAGACGTTGTAATTGTCCACAGTTTTTGTGGTCCGTAGACGTGCCGAACATTACACGTTTTCTATTCGTAACTCATTATTTATAATTTGCAATTTGATTTCTCTGAACCAGAACGGACGGGAAACATTACCCTGAATTGATATTGACTTTTACATTGTTCAGAACATTTACTATTGCGTACGTCTAGGCGCTTCAGAAGATATAAAAAGGGTAAAAGAAAAATTGATTTAATCTGATCGTTAACATTTAATTTTGTTTGTAGAATTTTTTGGTGAAGAAATATGATTAATTTCCCTATTATTTCAATTTATAATAAATTTCCCTTCAACTATAGTAATGAGAGATTCGGGTACAATAATATTTTCGTTTCGGTGTCTCAAACGAACTATATTTTTAATTTTTTTACTTATATTATTAAGTTCAAGTAATTTTTTTTTTAAATAATTTCAATTCTCTTTAAAAGATCTATTTACTAAGTTTTCTTTTTTAATTTTATTTTTGTTTTGTCTAAAATTTTTGTATCTAAACGTTATATAATTTTTAAAAAAATTTTTGTTTAACATTTTCAGCATGTTTTTTTTTGTTGTTTCTCGTTTGTGTGTCACTCTACACTAAAGTTTCCAAACATTAAGTTTTTCCTTTCACCTATAATTTAATACTATAATTTATTTGTTCCTTTATTAGCTATTAAGTTTTATTAGACTTGATTTTATTATTATATTTTCAATTTGTATATTTCTTGTTACACTTCTTCTCCTTTTTTTTTTTTTTTTTATAAAATTTACAAAATTATTTTTTTGTTCATTTTTTGACTTAAAATTTAAATTTGAATTTTACTTTCTTTTTATTGTAAATTAATATTTTTTTTTCTTTTGTCTGTTATCATCTCATATATATTTTATAGTTTTGTTTAACCAAATTTGATTTCTTTTTCTGTATTTTATTGTTTTTTTTTTTTTTTTTAAATATTTGTTCACATTTCTCTGTATTTATATGTTTTGCCTAAAATTTGTTTCCCTTGTTTTTCTAATGATTTTGAAAGTTCTTTAGAGTTTATACAATAATCGGTTCATCACCATGCAAGTCGCAAGATCCAATATTTTCGCCTTGATACGTTGAGAAATCTTTAATTAACATATTCGGTTCAGCACCAAATTGTATATCCTGTAGGCAACCTTTGAATGGTAATTCAAAGCGTCCTTGGGTGCGTTTATTTACAGGATCCAAATTGGGGAAACCACCTAAAATCAACAATAGAATGAAAAATAAATAAAAAATTAATTTTTTTTTATGTTCTCTTTAAGGTTAAGTAAAATCAAATGATTTAATGGACTTTTTAGGGCTTATATCGGGACGTGCTATAAGAGAAAAAAAAGTAAATTTAAAATATACAAAATAAATTTTTGATTTTCTAAACTACTATTTCCGAAAATATCTTCCTGAATGATTATAAATACAATAGGACGTAAGTTGAAGACCATCTCCCCTTTCCTCTGTGGGAAAGTGAGGTTCTTCCAAAACATGAGCTCTGGTCAATGGCAATCGCTTCGAACCATTACATGAAAATTGCCGAACTTGTCTTGCTAATTGTGGTGGTATTTGTTAGCTTCTATATATTCATATCTAGATCGCTATATAATATATTGATATCAAGTGTCTCTTCTCCATTGATTTATATATATAAATTTTACCTTCGATTATTAATTAATAATATACGGCGTGCGTTTTAAAATAAAGAAGACTTTTCAAAATAGCACAAGCTAAGGGCGCTATCTATTGACGGCTGTTTGAATTGAAAAGATACTTCCTTCATTGACTTCCTGTCAAACAAATAAACGGTTCAATAATGTTTCACTTTTGTTTATATTGCTTTCCCGAAAACTTGTATGAAATGAATTCTAAATTCTTTATTATTAAAATTTAATTGCCGGGTACCAAAATAAATTAAATATAAATCTGACGCGATTCCTTCATTATATATTATATAAATCTATGTAATAAAGTGTTCAGTTTGTAAGGTTATGGTTACACATTTACAGCATATAAATGCATATAAAGGATATAATATATAATATATATATATAATAATATATATATATATATAATAATATATATATATATATAATAATATATATATATATGCGATATATATATGTATATATATAAATACGATTTTTCTCAATTGACTACAAAGCTAATGATATCTATGAAAAAAAATCACTTAACTTCGGCTATGGTTTCTCTTATTTGCTAAAATTTCACTGGCGCTTATAAATTCTCCTTAGAAAATTTCACCACATTGTGTTTAGTTATTCAACACAGCATCAGAAATTAGTAGTGGTGTTGATGTTAAACAAAATAACACGATTAAGAGAGAAATGCGTTGGTATAAAGAGAGTGACTTATGATCAGCTGTTTTTACTAATAATATGAGAATACAGGTTTTGTTAGTGGTTTTATTCAGTAAGTAATGGTAATCGTTAAGATCAAGGTGTACAAAGCATTGCGTTAGTAAAAGTTGAAATTATAGGAATATATTCACATGTTACTGAATATTCGATGTCTCACACATTTATTAAAATAAATAATATTTAAATTTCCAAAGAAGCGATAAAAAAGGAAAGACTGTGTAAAACTTTTTCAATTACTCACTATGAAAAGAGAGTGCTTTTTGCTTTAAATGTAAACTTAAAAGATGAAAATAAGAAATTTCAGTTAATTTCTTCGTGCGAATCGTTTTCAAAAGGCAAATAGTTATTGTTGTTGTTTATATATCTAAAAGATTAACAATAAAAGTGGTAATGACAACAGAGTAAATACATACTCCAGACATGATACAGACATGAAGATCGGTGTTGAGCTTAAACAAAATGAAAATAAACAAAGCGTAACGAAAGCAAAGACATAAGGAGGTAGAAAGAAACAAAAAAAAAAAAAATTATTGTGTCGAGTTTTACGAGTGAAAAAAGAAACTACGAAAAAGTTCAAGTAACAGTGCAAAGGCAAAGAGCCAGTTAGTATTGCCGCTTTGTTATTTGTTGAGTCAAAGTTGTGTTGTGAGAGTTCAACCAACCAACCAACCAACCAACCATCCATCCATCCATTGTACGTACGCGCGTATATATTCATTCATCTGGAACTTTAATAAGTAATAGTTTTCTTGTCTATGATGGAAAGGTGTTTTCGGTGATATACCCGCTTAATGCTAGAGTCCACAAATCATGCAATTGGTCAACTTTAAGTTAACGTATAACTCTTAGATGTGAATATGCATTTGTGAGAAATAAAAGTGAGCTGTTTTATTATATACACTTTCATCTTTATTTGAATTGATTAACTGGAAAAGAAAATTTTTATATTTATTTGCTTTAATTCGTTAACGTACATATATATATGTGAACCATCATTGTATGCAGCAATGGTATGGTTATTATTTGCCGCATTATGTTAATTACTATTAAAGTGTTAAAGTAGAAACTTTCCACAGAGTGTTGAGTAACTGACCGGGTAAGTTAATAAATATTTCTTTGATTGTTTTTCAATTAATATAAAGAAAGCTACCTTTAGCGCCAAGCGTTAATTACTTGAGTGAAATGCGGATAATGCAAACGCCTAAATCAATATATCATATATATTTTAGGGAAAAAACTTATTAACTAATATTTTTAATTTTTTTCTTTTTTTTTTTTTGGATTAAAACACTTTTGTTTATTTAATTAAATTTACTTACCTAAATAGAAAGTATTCTCATAAGTGATAGTAGGCTGTTTGCCTCTGCGTGTGATAAGGGAAGAACGCGTCCGTGTTCGATATGGGGAGGGTGATGTAGACGTTGTGGTACTGCTGGCCAATAAACTATCTGCCAAAGCCAGCTTTTCGCTAAATACCACTTCACCGTCTAACTGTAATTCGAGGAGACCACGGTCTACTATAATTTTGGCTGTATGCCAACTACCATCGGCAATGAAACCGCTTGACGGTGTAGACACTGTGTCATTAATTGATCCCAGTAGATTGCTGGCCAATTTTAAATGGCCATCTTCTAATCCTAAACCTAAAAATTTCGTATTATCATGTTCACTCCATAACAATAAACCGTCCGGTTCAATGGTAGAGAAATTCAAAGAGATTTGTAAAGCTTCACGCGGTCGTATATATAAAGATGGACCTTTGCGTTTATCTTTCATGGGTATACGTTGTGGTGGAAGTACTAGATAACTGTTCCCGCGAAAACTGGGAGTCGTTGGTTTGCCCAAAGCTGAAAAAATAGAATAGTAGTAGTAGTAGCAGTAGCAGTAGTAGTAGTAGTGTTAGTAGTAGCAGTAGCAGTAGTAGTAGCAGTAGTAATAGTAGCAGTAGTAGTAGTAGTACTAGTAATAAATTGAATTAACTTTATGCGAATTTGTTAGCTCATATACTTGCGCTTATGCAAGTCATTTTCTTTTATAGCGTTTCTAGTTAATGTTTTTGAAATTTCATTAGTTTCAACAGTAGTAGTTCGATGTCAATATAAATTCCCATGGCGCTATTGTTTATTAGTTTTTTGTTGTCCGTGTGTGTTTGTGTGTGTGTATGTAGGCATCAATCAAAGTTTTATGTTAAAAGTCTCAAAGCTTATTTATCGTCTATTATTTCTGTGCACTTACTAGTACTCATAGTAGTAGTTAAGCTTGGGAAATTTTTTTTTACTTACGAAATCTAGGTTTTTTTTTTATTGCTGTGACTTACCAATTTCACAATAGAATCCTCCCCAACCATTTGGACAGGAGCAGCGACCGCTTCTTAGGCAACGACCATTATTTTTGCAAGGTATTAGTTTACAGGTTTCTGAGTATTCACAACGATTACCTTTGGCATATTCGGGACAAATGCAATGCGGTTGTAGTTTCTCGTCCAACCAGCAATGACCGCCGGCCTCACAAGAATCACCTCCACAGGCCGTACCATCACAGTCACGTATATTACGAGATTCTTAAAATGAAATATGAAACTTTTTTAGTTATTTCGCCTCTGCTCACGTACTTTGTTCGAGAACAGTGCGTACTTACCGATAATATTGGTTTCATTGAGAACAATTCTTGAGCCGCTAACAACTAAACCTCTAACACAACCTCGGAAAGGTATAGGAAAACCTGATATAGCGTTATGAGGCAATTTTGACAAATCTTTCAAGCCACCAATATAAAGTAGAGAATCAGGTTCAACTAAAACTTCAGCACTAGGTGCCAAAGCGGACGAGGCACTGCCCTCAACCCAAAGGGTAAGCCAACGGCCTCTTTGTGCCATTTTAATTTTATGCCATTCACCAATAGCTAACATACGCACGCTACGTACTACTGTTACGTGGCTGTTAGGACCAGATATACGAAACTCTACCACACCGCCTTGCAATGATAACGATACGAATCCAACTTTTTTATCCTGATTATTGTTAAGGGTGCCAAAGTAGAGTAATAAGCCACGTTCAGAAAGTGGTCTCAGTTGGAATTCTATGAAGAAGAATTGTACACGATGATGTTCCTCATACGTTTTTAAGGGCACTGGCGAGAAGCTGCGTTGTTTTTCCACTTCATTCAAGAGTTTCATAACAAAATGTTGATTTGCAGAACTAATTGGCTTAGGAGGCATTAATTTTTTGGTGAAGTTACGATAACTAATCATTTGTGAACGTTTCGAACCTAACTTATCGGAGTTTTCATAAAAGTAAGGCCATCTCACAGCCAAATAAGATCGACGACCAGTTAATGAAACGTCACTTAGCGAATGTATGGCTGCATGCAAAGAATGAATGAAAAAAAAAGAGAAATAAAAGCGACCAAAAATTTTATTGCAATATACACTTGCCTTCTTCGCAGTTCTTGCCCGTTTTGCCGACCGGGCAATCACATTCATAACCATTGACGAGTGGAACACATGTCGAATCATCCGAACATTTATTATTAAATGAATCACAAGGATTGGTGGGTTGTGCACACAGCGGGCCATACCAACCCTCTTGACAGATGCAACTGCATAAATAAAATGTTCTTTTAATGTTTTAAAAATGTTTCGACTTTGCTTACGTGAATGTTGCACCATGTTGCAAGCACGCACCATCGTGCTGACAGGCATGACGATGGCATTCTCTAGTACCACATTGTCCTACACCGCGTCCCCTTACTCCGCGTGTCTCTTGTAATGGTACTGTCACCTGTCCTGCTTTAAGATGAACATCGTAAACACAACCTTGGAAGCCAGAATGCAATGGAAGGTCATGTGGTAGAGTATGGAAATTCGCTATTTCATGTCCTCCCAAATATAAAATAGGCATAACATCCATGCGACTAACACTGCCAGGCGAACGGCCAGTGATGTTAAATTTACCATCAACTGAAAGCCATGCTTGCCGACCAATGCGCCCTACTTTAATTTCATACGGCACACGAGGAGCATCCAACCGAAAATCAATAGGTTTTTGGGTAAATATACGTCGTGGACCGGCACCCAAATTCCATGTTAACATTATATAACCTTGTATGAAACTTATAGCCAGATGATCACTTTTTTCATCATGATAACCTGTCTGTCCGAGGAAAGCTAACAGAGCTATTTGAGACATAGTTTGCGGTAATATCTTAAAACTCAGTTCCAGTGAATATTCCAAAGGTATTGGCACCGTGTACGCTACAAACGATGATAATCCATTCACGCTACCCGAAAATGAGGGCAAAGCTACTTCTAAATCTGTAAAATTATTGGAAGAATTTTAATTACACTTGATTGGTAGAAATAAGATAAGATAACACATCTGTCAATAATTCCCGAGGTTGGCACACCAATGTGCTTAATAAAAATACTATATATTGTTGTTAAAAATTATTAATTTTCAAATTTCATGCTATTTCAAAACCTTATGTATTGAGTTCAGCCTATAAATATTGTTAGCTAGTAGAGTCTCCCTCTGTTTAATTTGAAGGACGTAAGAAACTTACTGTGTTCACAATAATGGCCATGTTTTCCTAATGGACATAAACATAGATATCCGCTTCCGGGAAATTGTACACAGGTACCGCCGTATTGGCATGGATTATCCTCGCAAACCGATACTTCACACGTGGGTCCCATGTAACCGGTGGGGCATTTACATTTCCATTTCTCCACTTTATCGCCATTCTCATCGACTTCATTAGTTTCAATTTTGATGCAAGCAGCACCATTGCGACAAGGGCTCGACAAACAGGCTAGTGAACCACATTCTGTTATGCCAAAACCATCTAAAGCTTCTCTGAAAACATAAAAAAGCACTTCATTAAACTCAAAGCCGTAAAAAAATGTTAATTTGTTTGTCTTTCGACTTCTTTATGCTTCTGTGTATCTCCCCCTTTACTTATCTGTATCTCTATCTTATTTTGGTATACCATTTACTTTGGCATGGCTTGAGTAACGTTGAAAAGATTTTTAAAAGTTATCCAAGGCAAGTAAAGAGTTGCATTAATATCATGAGTCTATAAAGAAACATTGAGGTGTTTGATAACGTATCCGAAGGTATCAGGAATATAGATCTATTTCATGTGGTATGCTCAGTTGATTTCGAATAGGAAGTCAACTGAGCTGATTTCGAATAAGAAGTGAGCTGAGCTGATTTTGAATAAAAAGTTGATTGATTGGCAACTCTAATCAGTTGGATTTAGCTAAGGTAGAAGAAGAAGGTGATTTCCTCTTTCCTTTCGGTGAGTAATCGTTAACGTGGTAGGACCAAGAGTTAGGGTTTTGTGTCCGAATTAATCCGTTCAGGGATGAGAGACAGGAACCGTGTAAGACCAGATTTCAAGAGATATATGGAGGGCCTAACGGGTAGACAGTAACGATTTAGAAACAATATTAAATATAGATTATATCGAACTCACCAAACGATTGTTCAATAAAGATTTGCTTAGCATTAGAGGCCGGAATATAAGAAGGTGTTTCATTTTGCGAAGGTAAAGAACACCTGGACACATACTGACAAGACTACCCAGGACATAGAAAAAAGAGGAAGGTAACTATTCCGAAGGGCAATAATTCTATTCTTCACACTAGAAAATAATTAACTGTACGGCGTGAAGGATTTTTTACGTGGAGATCTATAAGGCCGCTTGTTAAATCATGTCGCGTAACTTATAAAAGGTGTAGAAGTGAATTTTTTCGTGATGACTCATATGTCTGACTGTTCACCTTAGGAAATCAAAAGATCATGATTTTTTGTATAAAAGTAGCTTTAGAAATGTACCAAAACGTATTCCAAATTCTTTGTCTTCTACTTTTTTTTCTAATCTTTGCGTACGTGTTACTTACTTTTTTAATATTAAGAAACCTTAATGCACAACAACTACAATAAAAAGAAAAGGTGAAAACGTAATAATCGTACAAGGCCGACTATTAAATGCTTAACACCTCTTTGCGTAATACAATTCTTCATTTACTTTCTTGGTAAAATATCAGAAAGTACATTTTAGTTCCATGTAAAGATATCCTTTTCTTGAGAGCCCTTATAGGAAAAGGGACGTACAGCGCAAATCGAAATCATCTAAATTTAGCAAAATCTCACATTTCTCTGTTCAAAATCTTAATCTTCTACTGTTTTCGGCATAAAGTATTTAGAATTAAACCTTATTGCATAGAAAAACTTACTTTTCATGAAAACCCTTATACCAGCAGATGTCCAAACAATAGACCTACGCGCCCTAAATTTGGTGTAGTTGGTTTTTATATCAAGTAACTATTTTGAAACAAATTTTCGCTATGAGTTCTAAAGACTTACGTTGCATGAGAATCTTTATATGAAATGGTCTCCAAAAAAATAGATCCGCCTGGTCTAAATTTGTTACCATTCAGTTTTGTGTAAAATTATTATTAGGGATTAGACCATTTTACTTTGTAGAAATTAAGATTAAATACGTGGCCCCCCAGTTGCAGTTTGTTTTTCAAATAACATTTTTTTTCGAAACAAAACGTTACCTAGAGAATAATCACAATAAAAGTGGATCTATGCGATCGAGTTGCAATCTTTTGGCCCAAACATGTTATTATACCAAATTTCATCAAAATATGTCAAGGTTTGCTTCCTCTAGGTTGAACGTAAGAATACAGGGACAAAGCTCGGACAGATAGACAGACAGACAGACATAAATTGAGTTAAAAAATAATTCTGGATCGATCGATGTATTATAATGAAAGATGGGTTTTGGCTATTACCTACATCAGACAGACAGACTTAAATCGAGTTAGAAAATAATTCTGGATCGATCGATTTAATAAAAGATGGGGTAATGGGTGTTACATACATCTGACAGACAGATAGACAGGCAGGCAGATTTAAATCGAGTTAGAAAATAATTCTGAATCGATCGATGTAATAAAAGATGGGTTTTGAGTGTTACATACATCAGACGGACAGACAGACAGACAGACTTAAATCAAGTTAGAAAATAATTCTGGATCGATCGATTTAATAAAAGATGGGGTAATGGGTGTTACATACATCTGACAGACAGACAGACAGGCAGGCAGATTTAAATCGAGTTAGAAAGTAATTCTGGATCGATCGATGTAATAAAAGATGGGTTTTGACTGTTACATACATCAGACGGACAGACAGACAGACAGACTTAAATCAAGTTAGAAAATAATTCTGGATCGATCGATGTAATAGAAGATGGGTTTCACATACATCAGAAAGAGAGACAGATAGATTGATAGACAGACAGATTGAAATCGAGTTAGAAAACAATTCTGGGTCGATCGATTTAATAAAAGATAGGTTTAGGGTGTTACATATATCAGAAAAACAGACAGAAAGACTTAAGTCGAGTTGGAAAATAATTCTGAATCGACCGATGTAATAAAGGATGGATGTTGGGTGTTACATACATTAGACGGACAGGCAGACAGGCAGTCTTAAATCGAGTTAGAGAATAATTCTGGATCGATCGATGTAATAAAGATGGGTTTCGGGTATAACATACATCAGACAGAGAGGCAGAGATAGACAGACGGACTTAAATCGAATAAAAGATGCGTCTTGGGTGTTACATACATCGGTATAAACTTCATATACTCTGTATTATATATAGCGCGGTTGAAAGTATAAAAAGAAAAAAATATTATAAGAGCACAAACAAAATTCTTGAGTATAGAGAGAGAGAGACATGACCATGCAACAGCATTAAATGGTTACGTGCTCGTTAAAAGAAATGCTACAAATACATTTTATCTTTAAATGAAGAGTTCATCCGGGGAATGGATAAACATAACGTGACCAAACATCTAAGTGTTGCTAACTGTCCATAAGGGTAATAAAACTAGAAACACATCTAATAATATATAAAAATTTTCAAGTATTCGCCACATAAGATAAACAAATTTGTGTTTAAGTTGGTTAGCTTGAATTGCAAACGCACACACACACACAAACACACATGCACATATATTTATTCTGTTAATTGTTAAAACTTTCAGTAGTAGAGCGGAATACAAAATTAGAATCAAAAACAAAAAAAAAAAACAAAAAAAGAAAACCGAAATGAAAACATTAGTAAACTTCGGGCAATAGAAATAAAATATATGTTAATAAAACATACACCCACAAGTACTAATGCAGAAGTAAATGAATGAAGGTTTTTGCGACATCAGGTGCGTTGTATTGAAATGATATTTTTCCTATTAATGTGTAGATGAAATTTCCGTAAAACCGCAAAAGTTTTTATTGAATTTTTTTTACTTTCTACATAAAACACAAAAGCAAGAAAAAAATTCATCTAACATTAAGTATGTACTTCTTTGTTTTTATACGCATCACCAACGATTTGTCAACTATAACATCCAAGGGGGAGGGGGGGGGGGGGCCTAACAAAGTTTATATATTCTTGATCAAATCATTAAGCAATTCGTAGTCAATTTAGGCCGGATTGTTCTTTTGCGTGTTTCCTCTTACTTCTGTTCTGTTCGTTCACATACCACCAACTCATCGTAAAAACTGTCGTAAAATGCACAGAAACTTTAAACTTTAACCAAAGCTCCAGATTAAGTATGAAATCAACTCAGCTCATAATAGGAAAAATATCGTAAAAACCTGTAAAGTTTAAACTGTAAAAACGTCCATAAGTTAATATATTTTGCATTTTTCATATACTGCTTTAGAATGATTGATAAAAAAAGGATTCGCCCCCAGAGTTTATAAGACTTTTTTACTACCTTCTTGTGCCAAAGGTTCCATGGTATGAAAGCGTAAGCATTTTAGTTTATATCGAAGAATTTCGTTGGCGTTTACAACTATTGGTACAACCATGAAGGTAGCACATCATACGGAGTCTATAACATTTTAAAGGAAAATTACCAAAAGTGAGACATAATCCGAATATTAAAATACAAACAACGTAAACGAAAAGAGCTAATTTACGAAGGGTGTGAAGTTATATTTGAATATAACTAGCAAAGTCATAAACCAAAGTTGTTAACAGAGACCCGTTAAGCGATTAACAGAATGCTATTAACCGAAGTCTTGGAAGGATTTATATCAAATATAGTTAAAGTAACACTATTTTGGAAATTTTTTGAATGAATATAATCAACAAAACATCAATTTTTGTTAATTGGATAAAATTTGATATGAAAAAGTTTTTCTGTTATGTCAAGGATGCTATGTCGAAGGATTCAGACAAGCGCTGTCCGAGATCATAACTTAATTAGTCTACAAAGTATTTAGTAAGAACTGTGGTAAAGATTTGGCTTAGTTGCCGTTGAATCTGTTTTGCAAGAGAAACAATTGCTTAACGAAACCATTTTCTTCTCGAACTAAAAAATTCCGCCTAAAAATTTCACAATGAAAGTTGTTGTAGAAGAAATAAAAATAGTGATTAGTTTTTATCATGACGATGGCAAGTAAGACTTAAGATTTTTTAAGAATATAATTCTGAAGAAAAAGCCGCGGTTTATGAATTACCACCCTTTATCAATGAGTGTTAACAATTTCTTAAATCTTTTCAAAACTAAAATACAGATTAGAATTGAAATCTTTCAAATTCCTAAATCATCATTCAAATCAAATAAAATATTATGCATATACGTTCGTTATAATTTAATAAGAAAAATTATAAAAATACATTTTTTCTTTGATTCATTTTACGAAAACATTCAAGTTCAATATGTTTAACACATAAATTAAATTTTAATGAAAAATATTTGATATTGTGTAACAATTATTTATATTTATTTTTATCTTATCCCCTATGCGCTATGCTATACTTACCCAAATATTTCTCGTGTTTCTTCATTTATACGTAACGAATGCAAGCAACCGGTAAAACCACTTCCACTTTGAGATGGTGGCAATTCGATTATTAAACCGATGGGGGCTTGAGGAGCACCGCCCAGATGTAACCAAGTGTTTAAAATAGCTTCCGTTGAATGCATACGTGACGGTAACAATTTCAACCAAGTGGGTTGGTCACCGGACATAGCCAGTGTATCATTGACTAGTAGTGAAGCATTACAATGAGTGTAATTTCGGCTGAAATCCAATCTAATAATTAAAAAAGAAACAAACAGACAAAGTTGAAACAAAAATATTAATTACACTTTTATGAAAAATGTAGAAAAATGTGAAAAAATGTAGAAAATGTTGAAAGATGGAGAAAATCTAGAAAATCTAGAAAAATGTGGAAAATGTAGAAACATGTGGAAAATGTAGAAAATGTAGAAAATGTTGAAAGATGGAGAAAATCTAGAAAATCTAGAAAAATGTGGAAAATGTAGAAAGTTGTGGAAAATGTAGAAAATGTTGAAAGATGTAAAAAATGTAGAAAGTGTTGAAATATGTAGAAAGTGTAGAAAATCTAGAAAAATGTAGAAAGGTGTGGAAAATGTAGAAAAATGTAGAAGGATGTAGAAAAATGTAGAAAATGTTGAAAGATGTAGAAAATGTAGAAAATCTAGAAAAATGTAGAAATGTATGGAAAATGTAGAAAAATGTAGAAGGATGTAGAAAAATGTAGAAAATGTTGAAAGATGTAGAAAATGTAGAAAATCTGGAAAAATGTAGAAATATGTGGAAAATGTAGACGGATGTAGACAATGTAGAAGTATGTAGAAAAATGTAGAAAACGTAGAAGGATGTAGAAAATGTAACAATTTCCAATTTTTTGCAATTTCCGTATTAACACTTAAAAAACGGTTTCTAAAGTTTTTGCTGTTGTTTTTCAAAATGCTTTAAAGACATCATTATCATTATTACTGATGTCATGTCATTACATAGACAAACGTCTACAGATATAGTGATGTGTGTACGTATGTGCGTCTTACCTTTAGGCGTATTAACACGTTTAAACTGTTAACTTGCAAATAACCCTTAACAAATTCCCAAAAATGGGAAAGACATGCATACATACATTCAGTAACGGACAATAAGGATATGGTTTGTCTACTATACACGCACATATAGATATACAGATGTACAGATGTGTAAGCACAAAAAGCTTTATTTGATAAGTAAAGTGTCAGAATCTCCTAAACTAAAAACATGGGCTACAGTATACAGTATATTAATGTGTGCGTTTGTATGTGTACTTTACAGTTTATCTAAGGAAATGTTTTAAACTAAATCTAGTGACATAGGTGTCAGTGCGTATGTTCTCTTGTTGTGTTGATCTGTTGGCATATCGCATTCGATGTCTTTCATATATTCCTATGGGTAACGTATCTCCCCACATAAATATGTGTGCATGTGTGAGAGTTAATGTAATCGTTTTGCATCATCTACCCGATATTAGTTGGGAGTTTACCTTCAACATATATACAAAGGCAAACTCATACGTTCATATATATATGTACATATATATATATAAATTTTGCTTCATATTTACTTAAGATCTTAACAAAAGATAAGTTGTCCTCTCAATGGCTTCTTATTGTTGTTGTTGTTGTTGTTGTTCTTATTACTTTTAGATACACTCGGTTTACTTTAGAACAGTTACAATTTTTCCCTTTCTTTGTATGTGCGTATGTATATTTGCTGTTGTTTTACCAAGAACATACAAACTTAAGTGTTTTTGAATTTTGTTAAACTCAACTATTATAGTCGGAGAAGGTTACAATGTTATGGTAAACTATAGTGGTCTTCGGTCACATTTTTGTTGTTTGCTGATAGGTTGGGACGAACAATGTAATGCTTATGATGTATGCATGCGTCAAGGTGATGTCAAGTTTTTGAAATGAAAACTTTCATGTTTTGTTATACAAACATGAGAGGAAAAAAAAGTTAATATTTTTGTCATTTTCATTTTCATTTCCTGCCTAGAGTTGATGGAATCTATTCGATTATATGGAAACTTTTAACATAAAATTACTCTATCTTGGTTTTTAAAATATTTTTATTGTACAAATTTTCAAAGCCGAGCATTAAAAGCTAAAAACTTTACAGGACGGACATAGAATAGACATGTTTTCGTTTCGTCCATTCAATTAAATTGAATTAGTTTACGTTTTATGAAGCAAATTGCTTTTCGTAAAGTCGTTAGTAGCAAAGTTTAAAGTTTTAAAGAGAACGAAAAGTTTTTGATTAACTACTGGTTTTATATCACTAAACGATGCTAGTAGAAGCTTAGTGTATCAGTTCTTGGAATAATTGAAATCTATTTTCAAAACAGACTTCCTCTTCTTTGCTTAAGAACAGAGTTTAGACATCATCCTTTTAGTTGATCTAACAAATATTGGAATTTTTTTAACATGATTCTAATGAACTATTTTTGGAAGTTTGTTTTTCCTTTTCAGAATTTAGATGAGTTTGGTTTAATTCAGCAAATAGCTTACTCTCGGTTGCTTTTTCAGTTTAAAGCACTCAACTCGAAAGGCCCGCATTTAATTCATTATTAGTTATTTAGAGATTCAGTTATTTATTTATTTAGTAGTTTATTTATTCAGTTATTACACTAATTAGTTATTTAGTTACCCAATTAATTAGCTATTTAGTTACTTAGTTATTAAGTTATTCAGTTATTTATTTATTTAGTGGCTTAGTTTTTTAATTATTTGTTTCTTTAGTTATTCAGTTATTCAATTAATTAGTTATATAGTTACGCACTTAATTAGTTATTTATTATTATTATTTATTTAGTTATTAAATCAATTAGTTATTTAGTTATTTATTTATGTAGTTATTCAGTCACTTAGTTGTTAAGTTATTTAGCTGTTTAGTCATAGGATTATTTAGTTATTTAGCAATTTATTTAGCAATTTATTTATTTAGTGGTTTCGTTACTTAGTCATATGTTTATTTATTTATTTATTTAGTTATTCAGTTAATTAGTTATTTAGTTATTTAGTTGTCTATTTAATTGGTTATTTAGTTACTCAGTTATTAAGTTATTATATAAGACTTCGTCGCTGTTCAAATTTCTGAATTTTGCGAATTTTGGGATACTGTTGAACTTCCTTTTAAGCTGAATTGGGTTTATTTCTCCATTTCTTCTACTCCTAAGAAAGGGCGCAGATAGTACTGACGCATAAACTTGCTTATTAAATAAAAAACGACACGATATTTATTTAATTACTTAAATATGTAATTATTTAGTTATTTATTTAATTAATTATTTATTTATTTAGTTAATTAATTACTTGATTGCTTAATTATTTAATTACTTGATTACTTAATTATTCAATTATTTAATTATATTACTTGTTTGATTCTTTGACCTTTATCTTGTAAAACATGAATTTTGAACTCATACTAAACGTAATGAAATTACCGCCTAAATGTTGTAAATTAATTGCAAAATCATTTTATCGCAAGCGATAGTAGAATTTTTGGCTGCTTCAAAATCAAATTGTGGCCTTATTATACCCATCATTTTGGGTATGGTGGTTTCACCCCATATTTGCGACGCATTGAAATAGACACAGTCTGAAAGTGTAGGCATTTTGGATTAACGAAAATATTAGAATTGATTTAATCACGTCTGTCAGAGTCAACTTTTCCTTCCTTTAGTAAGCTTGTGTGGTTAAGTTAGAAAATTGAAAAAATCGTACTACGTATAAAAATTATCAAGAAAGGGCTGATAATTTTTTTATAAATTAACTTTTTCAAAATCACGTTTAATTTAGAACTCTAGATTGTCGCTAAATCGAAATTTTGTGAAAAAAACTACCTTGAAAAAATAAGAGAAACTTTTTTTTTTTTTTAGAAATTTAAGCGTTTAAAATATCGCTTTAAAATGTCTTTTATAGATGTAGCTACAATTCCCAAAAGATTCTCGTCATTCCACCTGTTGGCTTATGAATTAGAGAGTTTTTCCAGGTATAGGGTTTAAAAAGTGACAGAGAACTCTCTTTAATGACTTCTACTAATTCAAAACGATTACTACTACGAAAAGTTTTTCTCTTTTCCTCTTTCGAGAGAAAAGAAAATACGTTACTTAGACGCGTAGAACGAAACCTATGTTTCGCGAATAATTATGGCTGTATATAGTATTATCGCGATACGAAAACCAAGAATTGTTTTCAAATAAATGCGGACCTTTTTGGCGAAAAGAATCGTGCCTTTTTGACTTTCCAGAAAGAACCCATTGTGAAGAATGTCATTCTCTCGAAATTCTCTTCTTCATGTCCTACGTGATGGCTTATTACGTTTGACGAACTATTTTCTACAAATTTTCGCCAAGAAAACACAACTTGTGGATTTATGTAAGACCCAAGAGAGCTTCATAGAGATTCACCTTTCATTATATGAAAATAATTCTAAATCCTTTTAAGCCTCTCTGTCTGCCCGTCTGTCCTTTGTTTGTCTACGCTTCTCTTTGTCCAATCTACAGCCAGCAATTTTTGAGATACTACGACGAAATTTGATAGAATGGCATGCTTTGGCCCTAGATCGAACGTTATTGAGTATAATTGGAATACTTTTAAAACAACTCGCCTTATATCGCCCCATTTGATAACAGCATTTTTATGTGACGAAAATTTCAATTTCTAATATTTTTCAACGAAAATCCTTAGACTCTAATATTTTGATACATAAAATAAATGTCAAAAATATGGATCGTGTGGAACCGCGTTTTGTAAATCACCTCCCATATAAATTTTTTCAAGAAAAGTGACATAAGTGATGAAAAGACGCTTTAAAAGATTTTTAAATAGATTCTTAATGAAAAAGATTTTGATTAAAAATAGATTTCAGAAGATGTTTTGTTCTGGATCTTACAAGAGAATGTTCAGAAGATGTTTTGTTCTCGATCTTTCAGAAGAGTATGTTGTCAAAATAAATGTCTTTTAGGACGAACTTTCTTGTATTAGATTATTTGAAAGTAACCAGTTGGTTTAGAATATAGTTTCTGTAGATCTGACCCCGCCTACTACTATAGCGTTTTATACATTTTTTCGTTTTCTTTTTAAGAAGAGTCTGTTCGAATACCATAACGTTACATAATTTCTATTAGTTCTAGTTCATAACGTTCGAGAATGTTCCACGTGGTTGTGGTTCCACGGTTTACGGTTTAGCCGTAAAATTTCTTCCTTTCAAAGGTGTTTATCGACCATTCCGACAACTATGTATGTATGTATGTATATATATGACAAGGAAAATTGAGATTCTTTATCGATTTAAATGTGACTTAGAGGTTAAAAATCAAATAAACGCTAAGTAACTGCATTTATTTTACGTATTTGTTTACTTTACTAATGCATCGCTCTTGTGTACAACAATTCATTGTCATCTAAACAGTTTTACTCTCTGTAGTATTTACTGAGTTAAGCTAATAAATATTTTATACCCAAGAGGAGGGGTAAACGAAAGTAATCAAAGTTTTATTTTTGATTGCTTTTTGACGTAAATTGGATTTGCTTCAAATTCTTAGACCATAAAAGTATTTATGTAATCTTCGTTTTAGACACAAACGAATTAACTTATTATTTATTTAAATTCGTTTATGGTTAAAAGTTTTATAAAAATTATTAAAATTTAACGGAAAGTTATCGCAAAACTTTTTCTTAACTTAACTTGTATGCGATTTTAACGCCAAGTAATAGAAATAATAATAATATTTCTTGTGTGATAGTAACATAAATAAATAAATGAAAGTAGCCCTGACATCCAAGCCAATAAGAGAATTCGTAGTTTTATAAGAGAATACCATACACACTTCGTAACTTAAACTTATATTAAATTTCGAGGCAATTAGCTTAAGGCGTTCAACTCGATTGCTTTTCATGAAGAAAAATATTTTCTACAACACCGAAGAAAAAAAAAGAAAAGAATTTTGGTGCTATTTGCTCACTTGCCTGTCTGCAGTTAGTTGCTCTAACCACCTCTCTAATATGCCGTGTAAACGCTCTCGTTTTACTCTATCTCACAGTGTAAAGCACTATCACTATAAAACCTATAAAAAGGGTGGAAATAATAGTGAGTGAGTGAGTGAGTGTGTGAGTTTAGCCCTGAAGTTCCCAAAGGACTAATTGCGGTCAATTTTTTGTAAAAATGTTCAAACTTGTTTATTGCGAGTGTGTTTTCGCTTTTATGGGCTGCTGCTGGGACCTAAAAGCAATAGTAAGTAAGTAATAGAAGAGTGTTTTGTTTGTTTTGTGTTTGTGTGTGTAAAACACAAAACATTTGTAAAACGCAAGTATTTAACACGCAAATGTCTGCCTGCCAAAACCAGTTCACTGTTAGTCGAGTGAACGAACGCATATTAGTTGCTAACGGCTGAGCGCAGCCAATAATATTCGGTTTCGTTTGGTTTGGTCAATATTGTCCTTACTTCGTGCACACGTGTTATAACTGTTTCCTGTTGATTAACGGTAAAAGCAAAAGCAAAGGCAGAGGCAAAGGCAAAGGCAAAGGCCAGTGTCATTATTATTGATATTGGCCTTATTTATATTGAGTACATGTCTTTTTATTTTCTTTTTTCTTTTTTTTGGTATTTAGTAGTAAACATGCCTGAAGCTCTAAATAGCTTTAGTTACCAAAGACTTATAAATTACCGCGAAAATATTATGGTCAAATTTTATTACTTCATGTACGTGTATGGTCAGTAAAGGATGAACGAACTGATAAATGCTTCTTAATGTCCCTTTTTTGTTTATGTGTATGCGCTTGCTGTTCATCAATAAAAGAAAATTAATATTAAACTTAAAATTCTTTTAATGATAATTATAGAATAATGATAAGTAAGTAAGAGACGTACTGAAACATATATAAGGAGATTTGTTTATTTGTTCTTTGAAATTAACTTTGAACATCTATTACCTCTTCAAAGGTTCTTGTTGACACTGGGGTCGTAAGTCTTTCTTTCTGACCTATATTTATATATTTCTTTCTGATAATATATATATATAAAAATTCCCAAAAACATTGGTTTAACTCTCCCGCAATTTTTGTACACGACCACGCCCATTCGATTTAATGGAATACTGAAATTTAATTTTGTTGTCGAAATATTTGTAAGATTAAGAAACATGCTTTCGAACCCATATAAAATGTATATATTCTTAACCAGTACGACATCTGGAAATCCTCTTAGACGTATCCGTCCGATACGTCTGCCCATATGTCTGGCTGCTTCACTATCTAATTTATGTGGTAAATATTATTTTAGCCGCAAAAATGAAAATATCGGCTTCAAGTTGGGCAGAAACAATGGAAGTTCTTTCAAATAGGTTACTATTGAAAATGGACCAAATCGTTCACAGGCCTTGTCTAGAGTATAAACTGAAAGCACGTCTGTTTTCTGGCTGTTTTGCTCCGTCTGTTTTTCACAGTATTCCATAGCTGGCTGTGTTCCACGATATTCCATAAAAATAGAAAAAAATCTGCCAAGTCCGCCTATTAAAAGTTAGTTTCTCCATTTTTTTGAAGATAAAGATGATGGTTATAAAAGATCCAGCACAGCTGAATACAATTTTTTCACTTGTTTTTATAGCCACCACCAAAGGTGGAAGGGTACATTTCATTTTGTCGTTTGGTTTGTAACTACCAAAAGGAATATTTGGAGACCCCACAAAGTATATATATTCTTGATCAACATCAAATTTAGAACCCGTTTAAGCATGTCCATCTGTCTGGCTGTGGTGAACATTCCCCTGCTCAAAAAAAAGATACCGGCTTCAGATTTGGCAGAAGCATAGGAAGTTCTTTCGTTGCCACGCCTACCTATGACAATTTTAAGATAAGGGTGGTGGGCATAAAGATTCGCCACAGCCGAATATAATTTTTAAACTTAATTTTATTATTTTATTCGCTCGTTGATTATGAGATGAAAAATTGAATGAATTAGGTTGGTATGACACATAGCAAGCTCAAAATTTACGTCCGATATGAACGTTCGACTTCTCCCTAATGTCCATGATTCTATTGTTCGATACTATTTACCCTTTTTTATAGAAGGTATATTTTAAAATAATTATTGTTTCCTACGTTAGTAGAATAATAATCCGTCGGATTAGCTCGGCTGTCGGCGAGCGAAAGCCGGATGAAATGCGTGCGTTACACCATTGATTAGACATAAAAATAAAAAAAATTTGAGTTATTGTTACAAATACCATAATATGTTTATAAATTTTTGTGTTCTCTCACGAAAGGAAGTGAAGAATACTGTTAGGCAGACAAGCAGTGCAGTGCCGGGCTTGGCCGTATATAATTATATTCTTTTTTTATGTAAAATATTTTTATATTGTTTCGTTATAAAATGCACATGTTTTAAGCAAACTACTATAAAGAAGTGTACAACAATTTTCTGAACGTAATTTGTCTTAAAAAAAAAGAAGAAAGTCTCTCAGTTGCCCACAAAACTTCTTATAAAACGATCGTTTGGGAAAACTTTTTGTTGAATATTTGTTAAAAACTTCTCTTACAATTGAACAAAAAAAAACAAGACTTTAAAGCAAGTTCCTAAAAAACTTATTTATTTAAAAAAAACGTTTCGAATTTATTGGAAAAAAAACATTTTTTTTTCAACAATAATTAAAGAGATGTAAGGAAGAGAATTTTCTTAATATTTCCTCTTCGGAAATATTAATGTTTTCCTTCTATTCTGGTGCCTGGATCCGCTCGTCTATTTTCTTTTCTATTATTTAAATTCTCATCCGGAATTAAACTATTGGCTTTATCTACTCAGAATTTAAAGACAGTTTTTATTTAACAGTTACTCCTATGATACAAATTAAAGCTTCAGTATAACCAGTCCTTCCGTTTAAGTCTAATAATCTTAGTTTAATCCGATAACGTCTGGCCCCTCATAGCCCTCGCACATGCAGATGTTTATCGGACAATAATTCTCTAAGAGCAACGATTTATGTCGCAGGTCAGTAACCAAAAAGGGTAGAGGATCTGCTTACTATCCCCCATTTTGGTTTTCTCATTTGTTCGCGTTGCCAACTCCTTTCACTCTTTATCAGAGTTTCCCTCCTTGACAATAGTCGTTTTCATACTGTGGGTTAGTGCTGATGGCAGTAAACGCACAATCCGTATTTTAAAACAATCCGTATTTAAAAAAAAAAAAATAGCAAGAAATATAGGAACCGAGAGTGTGAGAGGGCGCGACTTTGGCCCCTACAGAGATATCACTTAAAAAAAAATAAAAATTTCGGTTACTAAAAAAGCAAACCAAAATGCGTATCCATAAATATGCGCCCCGCATTCCATTATTGGAGGAATTAAAAACATTAACATTTTCCTAAGAGTTTAAGTGCCGACGCAATAGGTTTGTTATTTCGACGTAGTCATCGATTCGTCTACGTCTCGAAGTTCTGCTGAAAAATTTGTGACTTGTGGTATACAAACAGTGCATAAATTAATTTCAAGAGGATTTTTAAAAAATGAAAATTATGTAAATATTGGGGTTGAAGCGAAAAGCAGTACTTTGCAGTATTTGTTGTGTCATTGTCTTGATTCTATTGACACTATTTTGTATTATTTTATATTTTATATATGAAATATTTACATATTTTGAATTCTCACATTGGATTTGACCAATTAACGTATTTTATAAAAAGAGATAAACAAAAAAAAAACAAAATTTTGGAAACTCGATATTTGTCCTTGAATATCTATCTACATATATAGATTAAAATTGTTACAATTTTCTTTTGGTGTTTTTTCATTTATTTATTTTATTCGTAACATTTAGATATTTTGATAAATTTTATGAGAAAATTTTCCAATTTATTTTCATGTCCAAATTTTATGTACATCCTCTTAAGCAACAATTGTCTCTCTGTGTGTGTGTGTGTGTGTGTGTTCAAAGTTTTAAAGGAAGAATAAATATTTTAATGTTATTAAAAAGTTGTCAAATCCTTTTTACGAATTTCTGTTGTGTGTAAGACCGAGTAATTTTTCAACTTAAATTTTATATTTATAAGAAACTATTTATAAGAAGAAGAAGAAGAAGAAGAAACTTTGTTAATTTGCTCTTCTAACCTTTTTACCTTGTACGTTTTCTTGTAACTATTTTCTTGGGTTAAATTTGTTAGATGCACACGATAAATAATCCTGTTTTTGTTTGACAGAAGCTTGACAAAGTTGTAGAAAAAATAAGGTAAAGTAATATTTAAGACCATTAAGGAATTATCAACAATTCCTTTAGCAAATGAATTTTTCATCTCAATAGATATAATTTCTAACTAACAAAATATTATGATGCTTCGTACTTTTTAAAAACATATATATCCGATGACATTCCTCATCCAAGATATATGGGAATATTTCAAGAATCTATTTTCAAAACTGTGGGTTTGGATGTAATAAAAATTAAAATTTTATTCCTACAAACATCCTAACTTAGGGAATTGATCTCTATAAGAAGTTTTAAAAAAAATGTTATCGAATTGTAGCGCAAATTAAAGACTGACACCTGCACATTTTTATCAAGTTATTAAGAAGGACGTTATTCAAATTTCAATGACTGTCAACACTATGCAACATAGTAGTAGCAGGATTGTGGCCAGAAAACATTGAATTGCGGCAGCGAGAGCAATATCAGAATTTAACTCTCATTTGAGTCGGCAAAAATGGAAAGACGGAGAAAGTTTTTACAACATTAGCATTCAAAGAAGCGCTACCATATACAAAATCAGGTGTTCATATTATTTTCTCTTTTCAAAAAACTCGATTTTTGCACCGTCCGAAGTGTGCGTGTGTGCCAAGCGTGAGCTATAGCGGTTTAGTTCACATTCAAATTCACAAACTGGTCCCACATATGGTAAACATCCATGGTTCTCATCACTCCTAACTGGTGTATGGCATGTAATTCTCTTTCCCTCTTTTTCTTGATCGATTGACGGACAAACAGTCAGACAGGTATGGTTAAAAGGACATAGATTCTTGGACTAATCACGTATATGTATACGTTTTGTGAAATCATTGATAAAAATTTCTGCATTTCGCATACGAAAAGAAAAATTTAGGAAAATTCCTTCTGTCGTTATCGAGTATCATAAGTAAATATGAAAGTGATATTTACGTTACAAAATATATAATAACATCTCAGTCTTAAGTAAAAACGCATCTAATTAACTTATAGATTATAAAGCACAGACATTAAATATTGTTTGCGATGTGGATCCTTACAAAAGAAAGGACTGAACCGTTCTAATGTAATATTTAAGACCATTCGGTCGTTTAGATCTTCAAGTCATAGAGGAGGAGATGAGAATTTTTATTTAATTGGGTGCTTGCAAAAGTTTTTATTCTTTTTTTTTTTCTTGAAAAAGTCATTTAGTGAGAAAAATGGGTAAAATGTTTATTAATCAAAATATTTTATATTATTTTCTATATCTTTTTTCAATCTTTCTCTTAATGTGGAGATTCCGTGTAGGAAGAACTTGTAATATTTTCAGGCTATCCATGAATCGACTTTTTCGACCTTTTTTACAGTGGTTCAACTTTGTGGAACCACGTGGCAGTCAAGCCCTGCTGCATTGATTTAAGCGATTGGTAACCAGATGATATGTTTAATGAGTACGATGGTTATGGCAGAACTTCTCATTCGAGTTGCAATAATGCATCCTTGACCATTTTTTCGAAAATGTGGCCGAAATGACATTTGCATTCGATTCGTGTCGAAACCGTTTTCCATCCTTTTGGGTCTTTGGAATCGCATATAAACGTTCGAAAACAGTTAATTCATCAATTTCTAAGCTGTTCGGATGTGTTCCGAGAGTTTGTGCAGAGCTTCTGTCGTTTTCGAAATTTTTAGGTCCTCCAGGCAGTTCTTTGTCTTTGGCTCCAAAATCACCACTTTTAAACCATCGAAATCCAAGGCAACAATTGGAATATGATAGAGCAGCATGATCTTAAGCTTCTAAGAGTCCTTTATGAGCTTCGACAACAGATTTCTTCATATAATGAATGTTAAAAATGAATGTCGACAATGAATGTAGAAAATGCAATTTTAATGGTTCCATGTTTAGCGGCTGTATACACTGAATAATTCAATAAAAATAAATGGAAAATTGTTGTTTTATGTAAAGGAAGGTCAAAATGATCGAATTCATCTCTTATCTACACTGGTATTTCCCATTACTTTCACCCTTTTACCTGTAGAAGTTACTGATCAAAACTTTTGCAAGCATTTAATATTTAGTTTAATCAGTCAATTAAGTACATTAAGTTAAGTCAGTAGAAATATATCATTAGACCTAGAATTGAACTTTAATGAAATTTCAATTTTTTCCTTTGTTTTCCGAACTTTAAATGATTAAACGCATATTCTTCTAAAAATGCGCTGACAAGGTTACAAACCAATTAATATTAATTTAACAAAGGCACATTGATAATTATTTTTGTCTGCGATGTCAAACTCTCAGCCAAACCATACTGAAAACATTTCACCCAAGGGTTAGGTAAAAAAAAAAAAAAAAAAAAATTCCAAATTTATTACAGTCATTAGTAAACAGTAAAAAGTGTTAATGGCATTTGCCACAAATGTGTGGCAACAACAACAATAACAGCGGCAAAAACAGCAACAACAACGAGGCACATAACCCAGCATTTTATCTTTATTTGTCTGGCAGACGCAGCCCGTACACAAACCTTCATAAACTTATCTATACAGTTATGTAGAGGATAGTTACGATGAAGCATCTAATTTTTATATAAAATTATTACAATAAAAATAGTAAGAGTTTTTCTTTTTTTTTTCTTTTTTCCAATTTTTGTGTTATTTTTTTTTTCTATTTCTATTTTATTTTATTTTTTTTTTTTATTTTTAAAAAATTTTTTTTTTTTCTACTTACTCAGCGCGTATTGTTATCTCGTGGCCCGTGTTCACTGGTGTCTCAAGTTCACTCAATAACATTGTTTGTAAACCACATGAAAATTGAAATTGCAATAAACCTTTTTGTAAAAACAATGCCATATAATGGCCGCCTTTAGTGCCCTGTGCAGCAGCCAACATGATGAGGCCATTCGTGGCACGTGTGCGTACTTTTAACTGTACATGCATCGGCAATACTGTGTCCAGTGAATCGTGATGTTGTATATCTTTGTGTATACGATGCGATACGTACGAATCACCGGAAAATGCTGCATTTTTAATGATGATGGGTGTTTCACATAGAGCACCTTGACGATCGAAACGGCAAACACACTGTAGTATACACATACACGGTACGGCGGCATAGGCGGTAGGTGAAGGATAAGAGAAAAAAAAAAAAGAAATCAAAATGGCTGATTAATTGAATTAAATATTAAAACTCATGAATTTTATATGCGGTGCACTAAAGAATTATCTCTCGTAACGTGTATATTGGAAAATATTGTTTAGTTCAATATCGACCGCACTATGCGGAAAAAATTATTAGCTTTTTTTATAAATCCTATCGAAGAATTTGGGTTTCGTTCATTGATTATTTCGGTCGTAACATTTAAAATATAGTACAAATATCTAACGATGGTTCAGATGCCAGATGGTTCAGGATTCCATCACATATGGATACAACTTATGATAACCCGGTTAATGTCGTACAATACACGTTGTTTTCAATTAAAATTAGACAGACACTTGGATAAATTTAAGTTATACTCCAATTGATACTTAAATTTTAAAACAAGAAAAGTTACCAAAAAAAGTTTACAACAGATACAAAACAGGTTCATTCATGATATGTAAGAATTCAATCACAATAATCCAACAGTCAATTAGTAAACGATAGATGATTGAAAGAATACCTATTAAAAGATCTGCTTATTGATGCACTTTCACTTTAGATTAACATATTGAAAACGGCCCTAGATTAACTCTCGATCTCTCGAAGGCGATCACAGCGCTGATGACCTACCAATGGCTTTTCCGTAAAACATGGGATATAACTCTTAAAATGATTTACGGTTCCTTTACCACCATGATAACCTATAGAGCTAACACCTGATGGTCTAAGGCTCAGCAAACCAGGACAGTGGCTGCGCTTAATAAAATGCAGGGTCTCGCACGCATAGGTATGACCGGGGCTATGAGAACTTGGCCCTGTAATGCTTTACAGGCGTTGTTAGACATAACGCCACTTCCTATAGCCAAAGAAAGAGGGACGTGCCTCAGCGCAATCAGGTTGCCGAACATCGACAAACTAAAACCCAGTAATCTCAGGGACCGTCTGGAGGTAATAAAAGACTTCACAGACGAATCCCTTTATTAATGCACTGGGCCATTGTGCCGCAAGGCCGTCGTTGTCCTACCGGTGAGATATGGAGATTTCAAAAAGTCATATCCGTATTCCGTCGGCAACGTTTCTGTGGCGTGCCAAGGAGCCGCATAAAAGATTGATCTCGCAATGGGCACAGAAAAAATCAGCCAACCACTGAAAATATAGTTCGGTACAGTGGCAAGTAAAAAGGTTTATCAAATCTCCTGACATGGCTCATAAGCTACTGGAACTACCTGCGACTGGTCACGGGCTACTACACGGATAAGAACTCCCTCAGGCATCATCTGAAAAATACGGGTGTTTCGTATACCGATTCTTGTACATTCTGCAAAGGCAACGGAACATTCTCAAAGTGAGGCAATCTGCAGAATCGGAGAATAAGTGTTCGGCGAGCACTTTATGAGCCCAAACAAAGTATGATGCTCCGAACCTCCGAGGATTTATAAAGATCCCAAACCCTGAGATTTGAGGCAGGGGCGGGTGCAGTAGAGCTTTTAGGTTAGGGATTATTCACATGAGCAATAGTAATAATATATTTAGTCTTTCCTTTTAACTTCTAGAGGATAATGTAAAAATTCCACTTTGAAGAGAATTCGTTTCTGCTTTTGTCGCTAAGCTTTTTGCATTAAGTCGGTTCGCTTTAGTGTTTCATCAATAAGCTGTTAACACTAAGCCGATTCGTCAGTTCTTTTGTTGTGTATTCCGGTTTATTCCAATCAATTGAAACCGTCGCTAGACAAGGTTACGAACAAAAATTGATGCAATCGCGGGCGGAATCTACCAAAAGCCATGATATCGTGAGTTTGCAGTGAGAAGAAATTCGGTCTGATTTAAAAAAACTCGTACAGAAAGCGTTAGCAGCTCTAACCTGAAATGTGCAAACCTTCCCACTGTTATCAACAGATGTAAAATCTATGACTCATTATCTGTTCGAACATCCATTCTTATTACGGTTACCAAACCGTATGCCTTGTTGAACAAAGCTTCTAAATGCCAGTTATCATTCCTCGATGGGATTTCTATCCTGTCTAAGTAGGAGGAAGTAGTGGCTATGGAGAGATAACACTCTGAAAAAACCATTTCTTTATTTCCGTGGAAATTTTTAGTTTTCCATTTAAAAATTAGACAATTTACTGTTGTGCACCTAATAGACTTACCCCCCACTTTGCAATGATATAAAATCCGCAATTTTCATTTAACCTTTTTTCCACGAAAAAGAATAATGGTGGTTTTTTTTTTTTTTTTTAAAGGTAACAACACTCAACTTTAACCTACAATAAGAAAATGAAAAAATTGAAAGAAAGAAAATGACAAAAGCTATGAATTTCAAAAACATTTATGAACCTATACTTTGGTAAGACACATCCTTACTATGTACATATGTATGTAATGAGAAAATAATAAAAGAAATATTTTTGGACGACAAGGTCGCACTTTTTACGACTTATGATCTGTAAATTTTCTTTCATGAGAATATTCACTTAAAGTTAATCAATCCTCGTTAATATGCAACAGATATAAAGAAAATATTTAAAAAACTCGAAATTTGATCGGTTCGATTTAATGTGGGATAATGACATTACAATTAAGGATGTTCAGTTCTTTATCTTTATTTGCTTTCATTTCTCAACTAAACTTAACTAAAGCATGAAACTTTCTTTTAAATTATATGTTGCGCCTTGATAAGACTTATCGAAGGCTGCATATGAAGTTAGACAACTGGCATTGAATCGATCTCGATGTCTAGTTTAAATTGAACCTTTCATCCCAACTTCGTTGGCGTTTAAGTTTATATTTGAAATTTGCGAGTTTTCAGTCATTGATTGAATGGTCTGCTGAGAACTTCTGAGTTAGTCAAATAGTAAAAAAAAAAAAAATTTCATGATACATTTGCCAGTTATTTCATATTGGATCGCTGTGATTTACATAAAATGAACATTTTTTAAATTGTCTTCTTGTAATCGATACAAACTATGCGCTTTCTTTTAAATACTTAAACCATGGTATTTAAAAGTATGTTGTGTACGAGATGAAAAATTTGAAATACATTCTCTGACGATACATATAAAGGACAACTTTAATTAAAATGTAACATTCAGCGACACTAGTGTATTCCTTACAAACACGTCAATCTAACGGTACGCTTGACAATGATTATTTTTTGTTAACTCAACTTTTCCTAATACTCGAGAAAGCCGCAGAGAAATGCGCGATATATGTGCACACTTACAAAACTTTTTCTATATCTACCATAGGATGCATGCATGCTAGCTCTGCCAAATGCATACGATATACAGAAATAACAATTGTTAACCGTAATAAAGTGAATGTGTTCTGGGGACCAGCACAAATAGCATAATTGATTTAGCCCTCTTTTGTTTTTATCAGTTTTCTACTTTTTTCCTTAAAGGTTCAAAATTGTAACGTTTTTTTTTTTGATTTTCTGTTTTGACGGTTGGACATATAGTTTTGAATGACACATTTAGATATTCAGTAGAATTGTGTATGCACAGGCACTTAAGGCACGTTAAGGCAAAAGCGTCAGTCGTACTGCCCTTCAAAATCAACTAGCAACTGTGTATGTATTGAAAATGCGTTCCCGTGTGTGTGTCTCTGTGATATTTTTATCGTCAGCCTTTTTTACTGAACGCAATAAAATGAATTTTATCGACAATAGTGATTTTATTTTCGGAGGCCAAACGGTTTACTTCAAACTATGATTATGATCATAGGTTGCCGAGATTTGCGCTATATCATATACATGCAGTGAAAGATAAACGTATGGTGAGATAGATAGACAGATAGACAGATGGTGAGAGAGAGAGAGGGTGGCAAGGAGGGAAGAAGAGAGAGAGAGAGAGAGAGAGAGGAAAAGAGTGAGCGATAGAGAGAGAGAGAGAGGAAGAGGGTGAGCGATAGAGAGAGAGAGAGAGAGAGAGAGAGAGAGAGAGAGAGTGAGCGATAGAGAGAGAGAGTGAGCGAAAGAGAGGGAGAGTGAGCGGTAGAGAGAAAGAGTGAGCCATAGAGAGAGAGGGAGAGTGAGCGATAGAGAGGAAGAGAGTGAGCGATAGAGAGAGAGAGTGAGCGATAGAGAGAAAGAGTGAGCGATAGAGAGAGAGGGAGAGTGAGCGATAGAGAGGGAGAGAGTGAGCGATATTGAGAGAGAGCGATAGAGAGACAGACAGGGAAAGAGAGTGAGAGAGTGAGGAAGAGAGTGAGGAAGAGAGTGAGGAAGAGAGTGGGAGATAGAGAGTGGGAGATAGAGAGGGAGTGAGAGATAGCGAGAGAGTGAGAGATAGAGACAAAGTGAGAGATAGAGAGAGAAAGACAGGGAGAGAGTGAGAAAGAGAGAGAGAGAGAGACTTAGAGCGAGAAAGCGTGAAGTGCAAGAATAAACTCATCCTAATAGTACTTCAACACTCTCAAGTAATTAAACTAACTGTATAGTTTTTGCTTAATCCCTGCTATCCCTTTTCATCAGGTTTTCCTGTTTCTGTTAAATGGTTTAACGTGCAAACTTTGGTATAAAAGAGACTAAAAAATTCAACTGATATAACTTTAGAGTGCAAATTTTAGCAAAGTGTTAGGAAAAAAGAAAGTAATAGAAAAACACTTTTTCCCTGTATGAGTGTCATCATCGAGGTTGTATGATAACTGTTGGAAATTATTTTCACATATGTGCGCTTTTCTTGGTTAGCTTTTGTTGTTTTTGTTTTTTACTTCTTGACCTGTCACAAATTTCAATTAAAACTCACAAAGTTAGCGAACTGAAATAAATGCACGGGTACGTTATTGCAAATGGAAAAGCTCAGCATGTTGCCAATGGTTTTTTGAAAGTTACCTCTTCATAGTGCTTTTAAAAGGAAAAGAAAAAAAAAGGAGAAGAAAATCATTTAATTTATCCCAGCATATACTTCATATCTGTAAAATGACAAGTGGCAAGTGGAACGTTCATAATAATATTAGTGTTGGTTGCATTTAAGCCAACTTGGGTATTGTATCATATTAAAAAGTTAGATCCCTTCGGCAAAGCAGATCCTTTTTTTTGCAGCAGTTCTTTTCTTATAAATTGTAGTTCTTTATATGATAAAGAAAAAAGTGAAATATACTCACATAAGTATATATACGAGGATGTACTTAATTTAAAACAAGATTATTATAGTAATTTCTTACATAGTGTGTGTGTTGGTTGTAGTTGTATATTATCCCTGCATATATTAATCAAGTGCTTGCATCTACATGAGTATTTCTTTCTTGCTATAATGTGGCAAAAAATGCAAAAAAAAATAAATGAAATGTCAGGCACTACTCTACAAACTTCCTCATGCAAGTATATACTTAAACATTTTCCCTTAGGAATCCATATAATAACTTAACGATGGCATTACTTAACATACAGTATACATACAGAATTACTGTTACTGTACGCATATCTACGAATTTGTTGTTTTACTCTTTGCTTTTACGCAAGCAAGCACATCTTTTACACGCATGCCTTCTCGCTTATGGATATGTGTGTCGTCTATTTATTTAATATTTTCAAGATGCACTAGCATAGTCTGAAGATTCATAATTCTTCTTCAATTCTTTGCATACATTTATCATTTTTACTCCCGTAATATAGATAGCAAAATATATATTTTTTTATGTAATACATTATTCTCAGAACAGTGCTACATTTACAATTTGTTATTTAGATATGTTAACAAATACGATGTCTTACTTTTTTAAAAAAAAGAAAGTAAGTCGAAGTGTTATAGTCGAACAAGGCCAATGTTTCAATACTCTACATCTCTTTGTCTAATATAAAATTCTTCATTTACTTCGGTGAAATTATGTCTTGTTACCACTTAAAGGTATGCTTTTCCTGGGTGCACTTATGGGGAAGTTGACCTAAAGCGTGATATTGTCCAAAATTTAATTTTCCTCTCAAACATCTAATTTTTCTGATAATTAGACTTTGGTCCCATATAAAGTTTTATTTTTCATGAGACTCCATATATGCGATTGGGTTTAAAAATACATCTACCTGCGACCAATTTAGTGCACTGAACTTTTGGGTCTAGTTAGTATTACAGGCCAACTTTCAACAAGATATATTAAAGATCAGACCTTTTGATCATAGAAACTAACTTACTTTTAATGACGATCTTTATAGGAGGTGACATATGTGGTCCAAATCTACTATAGTTAATATGGATATCAATTTTAATATTAGAGATACATTTGCATCATGAAATATTAAATATTGGGACTTTTATCATATAAAGGTTTACTTTTTGCCGAAACGGTTATATAGGAAGTTGTTCTAAAAATGGTCCTAGATAAATTTTCCACGCTTAATTTATATATCAAAATACACTCTTATAACTCCTTTACTTACTTTAGGCAGATAGTCAGGCTTTAATCGATTCAGAAAATGATTTAGAAAATGATTCTGAATCGATATCGGTATAATAGAATGTGGCTTTAACTTAAGCCCTTCCGGGTGTTATATATACTCACAAGAACTTAATGCGGGTTCTACTAGAAGTGATGTAAATTATAAAAAGTATTTTATAAAGCAACTTTTGAGTTTCAGTTTTAAATTTTCATAAGCATTTTAAAAATTTAATAATCTTCAGTTATTTTCCTAAAAGAGATAAAATTAGATTTTATATAAAGAGAGAAGAAAATGTAATTTGCGATTTGCTTTTTAGGATAACTGAGAAAGAGCACATGTAGTTTGTTTTCTTGTATGTTAATAAGGGAGTTCATCTGACGGTGGTTAGGCTTTTTAACTGATTCTATAATAACATTTCAAGTATCAAAATCTTTTCTCAGCTCATATAAGAAGAAAAGATAAGAAAGTTATATTCGCATGGGACCTATTTATTCATGATAAAATTTGACTACCATGACAATTCGGTTAAATTATATAATAATAAATAAATTATTTAAGAATTTTTCTGAGTTAAATCTTAAACGAAAGTTATATATCTTTAGTTTAATCAGTTCAACTAGTTACTAAGAATAGGCTTCAAAATATTTCATTTGACTACACATTTAAATTCATTATTATGTTCAAGATAGTAAGATTAAGGACTTAATATTAATAGTAAGATAATAGCAAATGAAGGTAAAGAGATAGAGATTACGATATAGAATACTCTTGAATCTCGTTAATATCGATTAAACTCAGCTTGAAAGTATCTTGAGAATGTACACGGAACATTGAAAGTCATCTTATTTATAAACTCTCGTGATCAAATTAAAAATGAATATTAGACACAAAATATTTAGTGTAAGCTTTTCAATTTTCCTACTTATTTAGCACCCGCCTAGTATACGATGTATTATTGTAAGCTAGAACGAAGATTCATTCGAATGATATATCTCGTACAGCTTCTATGCCATTCGTTGTTTAACGAGTACATTTTTGAAAACATATTTTTGAACGCTTGAATAACACTTTGTCGATAAGAAGCCTATACATTACCTTCTGTATCGAGCCGATTAATTAAAATTAATTAATGATTCGTGAACTCGACCTAGAAAAATATAAAATCCAACTTGAAGCATGAAACTAGCAACATTTTGATAATGTGGAGAAGGCAGGATAATAATCTGCTTTTTGCATGCGCCCCACTAAATTTGCTTTTGGTGAGTGTGTAAGAGAAGATTTAAGAACAGCTTTGTCTTTTGAAGACAAGTTTTGTTACGTCATAATCGTAATTTTATAAGGCAGCAGGTAAAACAAAATAGTATTGGGTAAATTAAACCTATTATTAGAAGGCGTTGTTAAGAAATGTTATATCTCAGATAAATACTTCGATGCTTCACAAGCATTTTTTTGTATGATATATGAGTGATCGACCACTCAAGGGATGTCGCTTATATGTTTATAAATATTGCGTTGATCAGGAAAGAAAAAGTAAGAGAAGGGAGCACGGGATATTCGGGAGATTTATGTGTGACGAGTAAGCCTATGTCTTTACCGATTTGATTCTTTCACAGGCTATAGACAAAATAACATGAACACTTGAGGTGTCGGGTATGCGAGATTTATGACCGACGAGTAAGTGCCGTCTTTTCCTATTTGATTGTCTCACAGAGTATAGACAAAATAACATGAACACCTGAGGTGTCGGGTATGGGCGATTTATGCCCGACGAATAAGTGCTGTTTTTTCCTATTTGATTCTCTCTTGAGGGTATAGACAAAATAATATGAACACCCGACGTTATAAAGCGATTCACAATTGCATCTCTTTTATGAATATTGATCTTTTCGGAGTTGCCGCTGTACTGTTTTTTGTCGAAACATTATTACTCGGGTGAGTTCTGCTGTAGTTTTATGTTATCTGGCCACACACACACACACACACTATACAGTCTAGATGTTCCTTATAACGACGACTATTTTCGATTTTCTTGTTTTTCTCGTTATATTTGAACGAATAGCATAACGGTTTTGTTTTTCTCTTAAAAATGTAGAAGAACGATTTAAAGATTTTACTTCGTACTGCTTAAGTTTGATATAATATCTTCGGAAAAAAGTGGGAAATTCAGGCTTAAATTTCATGGGAAATCGTATGGGAAGTAAAAATGAAAATGAAATAGTTTTTTTTTTTGTAAATTTTAATTAAGAAAATAATCTATTTAAATTTGTATTTTCATTCACAATAATTGCATAGTTTTGGATAAATGATTCGAAAGATAATTACATAATAATATGCTAAGGTTTGAATTTTACATCTCTTTTAATAAAACCTTAAATGAAATCAATTACGGTTAAACTATAATAATGGAAATCTTTTAGTGTATTTAGTGTATTGAATAATTTCATTATAATTTTGAAATATTTTATGCTGGCATAACAAATGAATTCATATATCAAAAGATTTTAACAAAAACAAATTTCTAATTAATATTTACGAATGGACTAATGAAAACCAACATTTCATATTGAACATGTTAGTATCAGTGTCAGTGGCAGTGTCAGTGTTTCTAAATATCCGATAATTATTAATAACCGGTTCTCTTATACAAGCAGCAAATGGCGAAAATAAAAAGATGGATTCAAAAAAAGAATTTAAAAAATTATTAATTATTGTCCCTCTTTGCGATGTTGGAAATATTTAATTTTTTAATTATATTCAAATAAAAATATGTATATAAATATATAAATAAAATATCTGTCAACATTCTAAGAATCTCCCACATAATTTCATTTTTTTGTTTTGTTTTTTTCTCCTTGATAAAATTTCAAGTTTCTTCTATAGCTTCGAAGTTTTCCGCTCTTAACCTTCTCTGTTATAATTATTTAAATAAATATCTACTTACAAACCGAGGAAAAAAGCTAAGATTTTCGAATTTTTTGCCTTGCCCACTTAAATATTGTACTGTTATGGCTCTGAAAATACACATTTTCCTTCATGTAACTGGACTTTTCGCAGATTCATTGAGAGAGAGAGAGAGCATTAAATTTCAAAGGGAAATTATCGAACATCTGTTGCGAGTGTCTCTTCTAATTGGTTGAGTGGCTTTGGAAACACATTTTCCTTGATGTAACTGGACTTTACGTGGATTCATCGAGAGAATGGACTAAATTTCAAAGGGAAATTATTGAACATCTGTTGCGAGTGTCTCTTCTAATTGGTTGAGTGATCAATATTGAAGTTTTATTAAGAAGTTCGTGTAATAATCGATAAAATTAATGAAACATCAACAGTGCGATTGATCAAGCGAGTAACTTCTAGAAGTTAAAAGTATGCGCAACGAAATGTTCTAAATGGAAGCTTTTTTGCCGTTCTGAACATGAAATAGCGAATCCGTTACTAGAACGTAAGTAACTAACTTCACACAAATGTCTTGAATCGTGTTTCAAAATTTTAATAATGAATAATTTTCTAGGCGAAAAATATTTCTTGAAATTTCTTCGTCGTATAACATACACACACACGAGCTTAAATTTTACCTAAAATATAAAAACATACTAAACGTTCTACATTAAAAAATATAGTATAGTATAGTTTTTTTTTTATTTCTATTTAATCCATTTAATCGGATTGAAAAACCGGTTTACAAATAATGAAAATTCTGCATTCACTAGTGACAGGCAGCAGCCATAAATGTGTATTCATTTGTATAAAAGTCAAAGTTTGTTCGATTAAATAAGATTTTTTGAATAACTATTGTAGTTTTAGGTAATTTTGTGGTTAAAGAATATAAAAGAATTTTGTATAATTTATGTTTGAAAATTTATTAAAGTTATGAATCGAATAAATTATTAAAGTTATGAATCGAATAAACGAAATACTCACAAACAGTGATTTATTAATATCACTTGAAACAAAGAAACTAGATTTAAGGCAGGAAAACTCAGAAAATTATATTCATCATAGATTAAATTTTGAGATGTTCATCATGTGTAAATGATAAACCACAAATATTTTTGATTCAGATTTTATTTACTGAAATGATTGCACAATATAGAATAAACACATAGGGGAGATATATTGTGCACAAATTACAGGCCAGGAATATAAATGTAAACAATATAAAGAAAACAGCAAACTAAAATCAAATTAGAAGCTTAAGCATTAAATACAAGCTGATCTGGTTAAAAATGGAAAGATTGTGAAGATAAATTCGAATTTAATTTGCAAATACCAATTATCAATTACATTAACAGAGCTCTGTAAGAGAATTAACAGAGATCTGCCAAGCAATTAGCGTGAAGCTATTGTTGGATTTGAAAGCCTACTCTGTTCATATTAAGGGAACAAGGAGACTTTTGTAAACGCCATATGAATCTATATGAGACACTCTTTAAAATTATGTAAAAAATTAACCTGTTTCCCTTTAGTGAACTACTTTCCATAAATGCTTGAAAATTGATATGTTGACGGTAGTCGACCATCGCAAAAATAATCAAATTTGAGGTTCTAGGGTGGACAATCTATCGAATTCCAACAGTATTCATAGATATCACATGAATGTGCATGAAAATGTCTTTCCAACAAGTTAAGCAAACTCAAAAGTTTCCTTTGAAGAACACTTTTTTGAAATTTGTGATCATAACATATTCCGACTATGGAAAAATAGTCAAATTTGACGTTCTAGGGCGGATAGTCTAGCGAATTCCAAACATATTGACCTATATCACGTGAGTCTGTACGAAAATACCTTTCGAACAAGCTAAGCAAATTCAAATTTCGCTTTCTATAACTATCTTTAAGAAACATTTGAAAATTACTTAACAAAGCCGCACGTGCTATAATAACATTAACAGAGAAAAGTAAATTTTAATTCATTCTTAACAGATACAAATTCGCTCTCTTTTCTGTTAATGTCGTACGCGCTGTATATTTATCAGAAATAGTTATGTGTTTGCATAGTATATAAGGTATAAGCAAATTTGAGAGCGTAGCGTGGCCAAACAAGAAAATTCTAAACTAAATATTCACACATACATCACGTAAATCCATATGAAAGTAGCTTCTAAACAAGTTAAGGAAATGTGGTGATAATTATCGTTTGCGCGCGATGCTCAATATAATATTCTTTTAAGTGCATAGATTTAATGTTTAGAAGTGTTAATTCGATTGTTATCTATGATATATATTCTCCATTTTCCGTACGAACTTGGTTCGGAAAAAAATAATCACTTTCGCTCTTAATATATGCAGGTAAAGAAGCTAACAATAACTGACTAAACATAGACACGAACTTAAAGTATACATATTTTACATGACCAATCAGAAAAATTGTTCATTGTAGTAAACGATTACAGATTTTTCAATTTTAAAATAGGGCAACTAATAAATTTTTCGTTCGTTAATTAAATTAATAACGCATATGAAAAATTACAAAATTTTCCACATTTACCTTGTACCCTCCATAGTACTATTCCTCACCGATTTTTTGCAAAACTAAACGTTTAAAATTTTTTTTCCAAATATTTGAAAAATTGCGATAATCCACACGCCTCCACCTCATAACATTAGGTAGATAAATATGTAAGCTTGTGCTGCTTTAACACGATAAGTTATAGTAGCTATAATCAAGTCGGGATATGGGGATTCTTCGACAGATTGGCAACGCCAAACAGCTGACTTAAGTTGGAAGATGGAAAAGAAAGACAATTTCTGCCCCTTTTGATTTCTGACCACCGGAGTAAATTGCGACCGTGAACATTCGAGAATGAGATTGTGGAGAGGAGCCTTCCTAATTTGTTTACTAGATGGGGACGAACGACAATGATGAAGTACTAAGACTAGATTCAAGATTGATATTGAAATAGCTTCTGAAGTTACCGTATCGCCGCATGGGTAGGACGTACGAGTAAATTGTGTCCATGAACATTGGAGAATGAGATTATGGAAAGGAGCCTTCTTAAGTGTTTTATTAGATAGGAACGAATGACAATGACGGAGGACTAACACTAGATTCAAAATTGATATTCAATTAGCTTCGGAAATTACCGTATCGGAAAGTAGATTAAATAAGGATTCTTTTCTTTGAATAAGATAATATTGAAAAAAATATATGACTCTTGAGATTCATCGGGCTGACTCAAGACAGTTCTAATTAAAGCAGGAAATATTACGAATAGGAAATTTTCTTCCTCACAGGATATATGGATGTGACTAAATCTAAATTCCATCAGGGATGTAAACACTTACAGCATTTCGCTGTAATACATATTTCAAACTATTGGAATGTCTGGAATGAAATCAGTATTAAAAGTTTGATCAAAAGGCGGATCTAAATGCATTTTTGGAAATGGAATTTTTCGCTACAGCTGATAATGAGGGTTATACGCTTTGTGATTTGAGAATTTTTAGAAAATTTTTAAATGAAAAGTATTTTGTCAAAAAGCTAAATTTAGCTTATTTAGCATTTGAAACCACACACACAAAATTACAAATTGGTTGAATTTCCCAAGTGTTTTACATTTGCAAAATTTTAATGTAAACGCATAAATTTTTATTTTGCACTGATTTGTGCATCGGCAAAGGCACAATCGTAATTATGAAAATTATACTAATTAAATAATGTTAAATGCACACACACACACATACGTTGATAAAAGCATACAGTTGCGTGTGCGAGTAAGCGTAAAGTATGCATGCGCAGGGAAAAGTAAGAAATAGAAGGCATACAAATCAAATGCGTATGCACATACACACAAACACATGCACACATACGGTTGTATGCACACATATAAATTTTTAAACTAAATCTAATTTAATAGAATTCCGACACCATCTGATAATGATTACATACATGTGTGTTGGTAGTGTTTGCATAAAAATATTTTCAAGGTTTTCAATTGCGAACACATAGAGAGAGAGATAGAGAGATACAGGCAGACACAATACACACATATAGATTGAATTAAAACAAAGCGATAATAAAATAAATTTAATTATTATGTAAAAAATGTGTGAAAACAAATAAAAATATTCATGATTTTGTTTAGTTAAAAATTTCCACAGCAATATATACATACATACATATATATATATGTTTATATGTACGTATGCATAAACTTGCATATGTATAAGCAAAATCCATATAAATACAGATTTTTGGGCATAAAGTGAAAACGAATTTTAATTGTTGTAAAAATTGCTGTGGAAGAGTTTTTGCAAAAAAGTTTTTATTTAATATTTTCTTTTTTCTTTTTTTTTTTCTTAATTTCCAATAAAATCTGATTGAAGTATAAATTAAAATTAAATTACAGTTGTAATTGTATGTGTAAGCGTGAAATTTTCACTGCATATTCAAAATTGTATAAAAAAAGTTTAAGATAATTTTTCAATTACAAAACGAGTTATGAAATAAAAAATATTAAAAATTTATTTATCAATCATTATCAGTTATCATCTGCTTCGCGTCTATATATAATCCCATAACGATATTTCAACAGCGTAGTTTGTAGTTGTTTTTTTTTTCTTTCATTATTTGCCTGACTGTATGGAATATGCATTAAGTTAAATTTTCAATTTGAGCCAACAACAGTAGTATAAAAATCCACATTTTTCAATGCATTTCACTTTTTTATTTCCAAAAACATGAAACATTTGACGTCGCGAACTTGCAAAAGAAAAAGCCTGGTTATGTATTGAGAGAAACTCATAGAAGAATTGGCGAAGTAGTAACATTTGGGGAAATTTCTTCGCGAAGAGTTAATTATCAAAACGCTGTACACTTTTATCGGTTGGCCTTTTTACACCCATCACTGAAATTGAGGAGGGGTATATTTCATTTTAACATTTCGTTTGTAACTACCAGAAGGAAATTTCGGCGACTCCGCATCCGCGACTCTGGATCAGTATCCAATTTATAATCGAATTAAGGATGTCTGTCTGTCCGTCTATGTAATGTTTGGCCGCCAAAATGGTGATATATCGGTTTCAAATTTGGCAGAAACATTGGAAATTCTCTCAGATATATTGCTATTGAAAATGAGTCAAATCGATCGTAGGCCACGCCCACAGTATAAGCTGACGGCACGTCTGTTTTGTTCTGTTTTGTTGCACGGAATTCCATAAAAAAAGAAAAATCTGCCACTCCCACCTATTAACATTTAATTTTGCTTTTTTTTTTTGAAAATAAATGCGGTGGATATATAAAGATTCGGCACAACCGATTATAATTTTCTTATTTGTTAATCTTAATTTTGACCATTATGGAGATCGGGAATGACTTTAATATTATTTTCTTAGAGGGGAGCAATATTTCGTACTTCAGCATTTCAGTATGTGGGCGTCAACTAATAAACAGAATTTCAGCTTTAAATCCGTCTTAGAAGAAAGTCACTTATAAAGCGGATTATTTCATTACGATTAAGATATGGACTGTGTAAGACAATATTATCAGTCCTAAAAGAGCAGGCATCCTCGGATGGTCTCGAAGGTTCTGTTGCATCCGAAGAATGTTGTGTTTTGTATCTAGAGAGTTTGGAAAGCAGTCAGTTATAATTGGTCAACAGACAGTTGATGTGACCGCGTGACATGTTCATAACTAGTCAAATTAAAGCCAACAATCGGTTGCGTAATGCTCCACCGATTTTCCACCGATGGTGAGAGGCATATTTCATTTTGCAATTTGGTTTGTAAATCCCAGAAGAAAATTTCAGGGGCCCGACAAAGTATGTGTATTCTTGATCAAGCATCAAACTTAGAATCATGTTTAACCATGTCCGTGTACTGGTCTGCCCGTTTGTGCGTCTTTGCAATGTCTGCAGTAAACATTCCCCTAGCCACAAAAGTGAAGATATCGGCTTTAGATTTGGCAGAAATATTAAAAGTTCTAGCACGCAAGTTAGTTGGTTGAAAATTGGCGAAATCGGTCACTGACCACGCCTACAGTATAAGCTGAAAACACGTCTGTTTTCTGGTTGTTTTTGACGGTATTAGGTGGCTGGCCGTGCCCCATGAAAATGGAAAAATCTACAACGCCTACCTATTAAAATCTACTTTTTCTCCTTTTTTTAAGATAAGGGCAGAGGGCGTAAAAGATTCGGCACAACCGAGTATAATTTTCTTACTTATTTTATTCACCAAACTGTCGGGGATTTGCTCCTTCAAACTATCATTTGACTAATTAGATCGTTAGCACTTCGGGTATGCCAGAGAATCACGTCAGGAAAATCTTTACTCGGATATTTTAAGAATTTCATAAAAGACGAAAAGCTGCTCTTAGATAAATAGAAGGAAATTAATGAAGAATTGGAAAATACTTTTGAATCGCAAATATAAATTTTTAAGTTTATTCGCGAACTTCTCTATAGATTCTATATAGATTTTTGCATAGAATGAAATTTTGTTTACATAAACATAAATATTTACTGTGGGAGAAAATTGAAGCATGATGCTTGAATAAAATATGACAAATTCACATGGCTACCGTTACTCTACCGAAAATAATAGAGAAAAAGAAAGAATATTTGCCTTCAAATAAAGGATTTTTAAAAGGGATAAAATGGAATTGTTGGGACATCCAGGTTACAGTTCAAATTTGATATTCTGTGGCTTTTTCTCTTTGAGATTCGGAGCTGAAGAAGCAAAAGTTGAAGGGTATATAAAAATTTGATTTCTAACATACATTCTGAAGAATCGTAAAAATATTATGAAATATGATCCGAAGGAACAAAATATTTTCAATAGAAAATTTTAAATAGAAAATACTTCTTAAAATAAAAAATTAAATAGTTAACAAGAAAAAAATAAATCAATTTTATTTGCGAGTTTTTCAAAAGTGACTTAAAAGTTACGTTAAGAAATACACTTTAGAGCTCCCACAGTTTGTTAATTAGGGATAAGCAAATATTTTATTAACCTTTATGGGCAACATATAGGACTCGCTTAAAATATGTAAATAATAACTAACCTCACTATAGAATCGGCGTAGCCATGTCCTCCATTTTTGTTTCTTTGCGCAACTCATGACATTCATTTTAAAAACTCGACTCGAAAAAAATATTTAGTCTTTACCTCTACCACAATCGTGGTATGTATATATATATATATAAAAATTGGTTTATGCATCTACGACAAGCAAAACTTTTTTTTTTTTAATCTCCAGACTTAGTTTGAAAATCTTAAAATCAACCCAGATGTTCACTCATTACCAAAATCCATATATGTGAGTTAATCATGGTTTATTTAGGATTATTTTTGTACGCAATTCTTTATAGACAACTTTTGAAATATTCTCGCTTGATAAATTGTTAAACTCAGTTGAGGACCAATGCGCAATATTTTTGTGTATAACAACAAGTACATAAATAACACATTGACAAAGATAGACTAAAAACATTTGTGGTTTAAACTTCTGGGAACAAATATTTGCTACTCAGAAGGGTGCAGTAGTTTATCAATGTCAGAAAGAAAAGTTATTTTTTTTTTTTTTTTGATTAAACTCCAACACAGGCATAATGTTCTGAAAGAAACTATATCTGAGAGTTCAATATAATAACAAAGTTTGTTCGGGCTCCAAGACTAATTAAACAAAGAAAAGAGTGCGCATTGAGGACGTCATTATCGAAAATAGACTTTAAAATTGAAAAAAAAAAAGTCAATTAAGTCAAGTTAAGCGATTTGAGAACTAAAAAGTGTTGCGTTTCTTTTACAGCCGTTAATTGTAGTAAACATTTTTTTAAAATATTTTAGAATGAAAACGATGTGTGATTAAAATAAGCATAGAAAAGGAAAAGAAGAAGAAGAAGAAGCAGAGGGAATTGTATTTGCAGCGTTATACTATAAAAAAACATCTGCAATCGTTTCAAATAAAAACCGACAAACATTTCCCCATTGAAACAAACAAAAGATAATAAAGGTATAGATATAAAAACCAATTTTCAGAAAGAAAAATAATCAACCATATGCAGAAAAATGGGGTGGGCAGATATATATGTTTTTCAATGAACATTTACTCGTAACATTACCGGGAGAAAAATGCAACAAAAAGCCATTAACAAATGTCAAGAAATCGAACACATATAGTTTGTAAGTTACTAAAAATTCTCAGAAGAATCGATAGCAGAATTATGTAAAATTTTGACACATGATACCAAAGAAAATTATGTAAAACGTATAATGCAATGATATTGATATAATGGGTTGGCAACTAAATAACTGCCGATTTCACTTATAGATATCTCTCACTCCCATTTTTATGATATCCGTAAATGTTATCATCTTCTTCTTCTTATATATGTCAGCTGTCATCCTTATCTCGCTTTACAAGTTCATTGCGTAGATATTTTCTTAAAGTTTTTTTGTTACCTCAACACTAATATGGAATGCAAGTGCGAACATTTCCGCCATATTTTTCTTTATTTTTTTCGTAAAGGAAAGAACGCAGTGCAAGTCCCCAAAAAGTTACGTGATATGTATGGTGATGAAGCCTTTAAAGGAAGGCAATGCCGAAATTGGTTTGAAAAATTCTGTTCTGAAGATTTTTCTCTTAAAGATGACCAACGTTCTTGTCGACCAATTGAGCTTAATGAGAATGAAATCAAAACCATCGTCGAAGTGGATCGTCATGTAACTACACGGGAGATTACAGAGAAGTTAAATGTTTCACATAAAGCCATTGAGAAGCATTTAAAACGTGTCGGTCTCGTTAAGAAGCTGGATATTTGGGTTCCGCACGATTTTAAAAGAAATTCATCTGACAAAGCGCATTAGCGTTTGCGAATTATTGCTTAAAAGCAATGAATTCGATTCGTTTTAAAAACGAATCATTACTGGAAACGAAAAGTGGATTGTGTACAACAATGTCAATCGAAAACGATCGTGGTGCATGCCTAAGGAGTCATCGCAAACCACTTTAAAGGCACATATCTAACAAAAGAAGATTTTGGAGGGATGGGAAAAATCCGGTGTATTTTGAGTTGCTTCCAAGTAACCAAACCATTAATTCGGAGGTCTACTGTCGGCAATTGGACAAATTGAATGCAGCGGTCAAGGAAAAGCGATCAGAATTGGTCAATCATGAAGATGTCATTTTCTACCAGGACAATGCTAGGCCGCACGCTTCTTTGGACACTCGGCGAAAATTGATGGAGCTTGGTTGGGAATTGATGGTAGATCAACCATATAATCCTGATCATGAGCCATCGAATTACTACTTATTTCGACCTGTAGCCAACTCCGTTTGTGGTACAACTTTTAACGATGAGGACTCTGTAAAATCTCACTTAACCCAGTTTTTGGCCGAAAAGGGTCAGATTTTGTACGAGCATGGAATTTTCAAGTTGTCAGAGAGATGGCAAAAGCTTCATTCCAAGTAAAAAAAAAAAAATCTTTCATTAGTAATAGGTTGACTAACTCTTAAAGATATCTCTGTAGATGTTGCCCATGGTCATGTATGTATTACTATATATTAGATTACTACATATATATATATATATATATATAGACACAAGGCGCTACGGGAGAACCTGAAATCTAAGAGACATATAGCCGGTCAAGCAAACGTCGCATTAAGCCGAAGAAAGTCGGTAGTACGCAAATAAAAGAAATAGACCGCACAAGGCTAAATGCGGAAACGACTTGTAATAATGAAGCACCCACAGAAACGAGACTTTTGGAAAACGGATAATTCGAATTGTACATCTCTTTTTTTAAATAAGCTATGAAAGTGAGCTAAAAGACGTTCACTTAAATAAAAGCTCATTTTCAAAAATTTCCTTAAATAATTAATATATTTTTTTAAATTTTCGAATTAAATATAATTAATGAAGAACTTCTTTCCTGTACTTACCCTTGAACCCTCTGATGTTGTAACACAAGTGCCACCATTATAGCAACCCATTTTAATACAGTCTGCCTGAGAATCGGTATCGACAGGAACGGCGGAGCCACCCGCATGACTTACGCTTCCTATACCAGTACCTCCTGGTATAAGAGGGCTTACGGTATTAGCACTTTCTTCTTCCTCACTAGCGGTTTCTCCTACTGCAGTTGGTATTTTAACCGTAACGGTTTGATGTGTACTATATACAGGTGGTAAATAGGTTGGTTGCGGTGGTAGTAATGTAGCTGGTAGAGGTAAAAGTGTCGGTTGTGCAGGCAAAGGCTGCGGCGTTAATGTCACTGGTGTCGGTGCTGCTGTAGGTGGCAAAGTAGGCTGAGGTAATAGTGTGGGCTTTGGCGGTAACATAGTTGGGATTTTTGTAGGCGGCGCTAAAGTGGGTCTTATCGTTGGTTTGTACGTAGGAGGAGGACCATATGTTACCACAGCATGGTGATATTCAGTAACAATTTCTGGGAAATCTGTTTTTGCTGTGATACTCATTTCAGGAATTGATACCGGGATCCGTTGCGTAATTAAATCTTCAGTATACAAGTGCTGAGGCGATGTAGTGGTACCAGTAATTTCCGGATGGTAGCTAGGTTTTATAGTACCTGCTGTTAACGTTGGCGAAGGATGATAATAGGGTGTTGTGGTTTCATAATAAGTTTTCATAGTTGATGTTGTTGTTGTAGCTAATGGTTGATATGGCGTAGGATAATGGTGAGGATAGGTACGATTTTCTGGACTATATACCGTTATCGAAATTCCTGGTGCAGCAGTGGTAATAGCAGGACCTTCGTAATCGCGTACTGTACCAATTGTAGTTACCGAATACGTCGGCATATGAGGTCGTGGAGTTATACCAATTTCTTTGTCTTTCTCTTTATGCCCGAAGTCGTAGTATTTCGTAGTGATTACTACTTCGGGATAGTCGGTAAAGAAAGGTGCAGTTGTTGTTGTTGGCATACCAGGCCGAATGATCGGAATGGTTTTAGTCGGTCCTATACCTGAATGTTCTTCTAATGTGGTAAAATATGTGGTGGAAAAGTGTGAATCGCTTTCAGGCTTAGAGGTAGCATGAGAAGTAGACAAGGTGGGATAATAAGTTGGTGGTCCAACCCATGGTGGTCGAGTAGGTTTGACATAATCAATACCGCGATTATAACTGGTATCTATGGAAGTTGTAATTACTGATGGCACGTAAGAAGTTTTCGTCGGTGGCAATTCAAATATATCTATTCCCTCTTTTCCAGTATCTTCTTTACTTTCACCGGCTGAGTCGCTCGATTTTGATACTGAAACGTAGTCTAAATCGCCGGATATACTGATGGGCTTAACAGTAGTAATTTCTCCACTGTCAGAGCTTTCATCAAACTTGGCAATAGTAGTAAATTCGTCTGAACCGGTTATTTCGACAGAAGCACTGGCTTCCGATGAATGTGCTACCTCACTGATATCCTTTGAACCCTTTTGATAAATTCCCGGCAGTTCGGTAACAATTGGAGAAATCTCTTCACCCCAACCAGGTGAAGATATATAAGTTTTCTTGGTGCTAGGTGTGATTTCTTCTGACGATTGGCCAATTATTGGTTTTTCCAAAGATTCGCCAACTGTACTTTTAGATTCTTCAGAAGATTTTGTAATTTCCGAGGAAATATCTTCTCCTAAGAACATGGTGGTTACATAAGTTTTTGCGGTAGTTATTTCGGTCACCCATTTGGGTTTTGTATATATAGGGAAGGCTGGCGTTGTCGGCAAATATTTGGGCTTCGAATACATGACTGTTACCGGCGCAGTAGGCATGTATTTAGGTTTCGAATATACGGGAGTAGCCGATGTTGAAGGAGCTGTATAATTACAGTCCAGTGAATCTTCACCGATCATCAAACATTCACAAAGCATGCCCGTTAGCAAGGGAGGGCAAGAACACGAGAAAGTATCTACACCGTCAATGCAAACACCTCCATTCATACACCGCGGTCCAAGTTGGCATTCATCGTATTGGAATTCACACTTTTCACCATGATAATCGGGCACACAATAACAAGTGGGTACGCCTTCTTCCATCAGACACAGAGCATTATTTTGGCAAGGATTATCGGCACAAATGAGAATCTCTTCTTCACAATTGGTGCCAGTGTAACCCATCGGGCAAGCACATACATAAGTCGCCAACTTATCCACACAAACACCACCGTTTTGGCAAGGAGCCGAATCACATTCATTAACTTCATCTTGACATATGCGGCCATGCCAGCCGGGTGCACATTCACAGGAAAACTCTAGCCCAGGCCCTTCAATGCATTCACCGCCATTATGGCACCGAGCGCCAGTGCCTGTCGTTATATACAAAAAAAAGAAAAAAAATAAGAAAAATGTCATAAATTTACAACAGAAAATATTCTTGAATAATTTTATTAATTTTACAAAATGTTTTTTTTTTTTTCGTTTATTCATACTTACCCGTCTCGCATACAGCCACGTCGATTTCACAATGATCTCCCAGATAGCCAGGTTGACAAGTGCATGTATAACCATTATTACGGTCACGACAATGTCCACCATTTTGACATGGATTTGACATACATTCATCAACATTTTCCTCACAATCGGTTCCTGTAACGAATACAAAGAGACAAAGAAAAAAAAACATGACAGATTGCAATGCATCAAATTTCATGCTTAATGAATTTATAAGTCGAATGGAGGAATTTTTATTATAAAAAGAAATGAAAACAACAAAATCCAATTTTTATTTATTCACATAGAACAATAAAAAAAGGAAAATATTATCTTGCACTTAAACGTAGAAAAGGCAGCAATTCTCTTTTTCATAATAACCTGCATATCATATGATTTTTAAAGACTTAAAAACGCCGAAAGAAACATAAGTTAACGAAATTGTCAGAAGTCGTTATAAGAAATGTGTTTTTTTATGACTTATTTGCGATTTTGTCGTACACGTGTATGTGCACATGTAAGAATTTAATTGCATTTTTATACATATTTTGATACATTAATATACACACATATATAAACGTTTTCATGCGATTACGTTTTATTTGTGCACCTGCTGTATCAACACAATTCATTTATTATCGTTTTCTTACTCCCACTGTTTTTATCTTTCTCGTTCTCCCATATCCGTAATCAACCTTGGACTTGTTACAACTTGTTACACTGTTTGTTTCTTTACAACTTCGGCATGTGTATTTGGATATGTGTGTGTGTGTGTGTGTGTGTGTGTGAGAGTAAGAACAAAGTAAAGAAGAAAAAATTGAGCCTTAAGAATTAAATGAACGTGTGTTCTGGTCGTTAACTGTAAACAATACTTGTGTTCGAACAAATTATAAATCGTGTGAGGATTTTCCTTACAAGAGTTTTCTTCTTTTTTCTTTTTTCTTTTGTTCGATGCTGCATTCGCGGAAAACTTTTTAATTTATACTATACTGTAGAATAAAGAGACGTGTACGTTCGCATTGAATGAAAAACTAAGGAAGAAATAGCAAATTTTTTCATTAATTTTATTTTCTAAAGAAAATTTTTTAGGTAACGCACGTACAGTTTGTGTTCTTTTGGAATTTAATAACAGCGCAGCATGTTAATTGTACTGATAATTTGCAAAAAATACTCCCTTTCTTTACATTGATATCAGCCGATAATTTGCAACACAATTAATTTAACATTATTTAAAAGGCAGTGAACTTGTCATGAATGTGTTAGTAATTTGAGGAAATAGTTCTATTTTATCCAGAATTGCAAATTGAAGGAGTAGATTTCTATTAGGGGGTTGCGGTACTAAGGTCAAGACGAGTTCTTGTAAACGTTTTAACATCGATTTTCACGACTTTGTTCGGATATAGCGTTGCAATGAGTTTAGGTTTAATGTGAGAGTAGTGTGTACGGTAGCACTGACGATTATTTTTGTTAATTTTCTTTTTAAGCTTTGTTCGAATATATTATTGAAGGTCCATCTATTCTAATCTATCCATGTCCAAGCAGCAGATTTGACGGCTTAGATCTGCTCGTCCATTTCCCAATAAACCAATACGACTCGTTACCCAAAAAGTCTTAAATACGCCGCCATAAGCGGGAAATGGTATTCCTTATATTGTTAATAGTGTTGCAACTTGAATTTAAGGTATTTCCGATACCTTTTACGACCGACAAACTGTCTGTAGTAATAAGCGTTATGAGTTAAGTTTTGCGAGCTAAATTTGTGACTTGAAAAATAGCTCTAGCTATGCTTGGAAATGTGGAGACGCTTTCATGTGCTATGTGATTAATCTACGTTTGCATAGGTAAGGAACAAGTCTCCAATTTAAGAACTGGTTGTGAAAAGAAATAGCCGAACATTATTTTCAAAAGACTGAATTTTCTTCGGGATTACTTTTCTGAAGACATTACGTTCATTTTTGTAGGCTGATAGTGAGACGTCATAAAATGTTACTCTTAAAGCGGACTGTTGTTTGACACCAAATTTTCGGAAGATGGTAAGGAGAATAGTAAATTCTTTTGCGACACATAAGTTAACACTAGGCAACAAGCATTGACCGTTGAGCAGATGTCTCTAGTGGTTTAACGTGAGTTCCTGCCGTGAAGGCTTAACCTCATGGTGTCCGATGGCACACGAAGTGTGAAAACGTACGCTCAGCACCTCAGGTGTATTCGATTCCCGAGTTGCAGATGGAGACACGCTATGGGACGTGTCCCTCTCCCTGATGAGAGCGAGATCCATCTAAAACCTGTGCCTTTCTATGGGTCCAGCACCTGGTTGCAATGTAACTCCACATTTGAGCCAGCAAGCTGATTCTTCTTGAGATTTAAGCGAACCACAGCCACCACGAAATTCCCGCACTGGGCCGTTCCGTTGTCAGGTCGAGGCTTGAAGATTGCTTCGGGGGCTCCTGATACCCGTAATAACAGACATCTCCAATGGTTTAACGTGAGTTCCTGCTGTGGAACCGTAACCCCACGGTGCCCGATGGCACATGGAATGTGAAAACGCACACTCAGCGCCTCAGGCTTATAGTCCTGAGTTCCAGATGAGGACACGCTATGGGACGTGTCCCTCTCCCTGGTGAGAGCGAGACCCATCTAAAACCTGTGCCTTTCTATGGGTCATCCGGTTGCAATGCAACTCCACATTCGAGCCAGCAAACTGATCCTTCCCGCAATTTGGTCGTTATCAAGCCGAAGCTTGAAAATTGCTTCGGGCGCTCCTGACACCCGTGGTACCACATGTCTTTTGTGAATGTATAAGCAGGTCTTTATCATATCGTTTTTTTTGTGAATATTAATTTGTCTTCGATTTTTGTGGAATATTAAATTGCTAGAGTTGAGGAGCTTTCGGATGATTTTGGGTTTTAACTCATACACAGTCTATTTGCTAAAGTTGAAAGATCGGCAATTCAACAATTATGTTGTTCATGTCTGTCGCCCGGAAAGCATATGTGCTAGTTCTGACGAATTGCCGATAAACGGGTTCCAGAATATTTATATTATATTTGCCGTTATTGCCATATATGATCAAATCATAGCCGATTTCTTCAAAACAAGCATTTTGCTAAAACAAACAACGTTTCAAGCAATATAACGTATGATAATAATCCTAAATGCGGCATTTCATTGTAAGCAAATTTGAAAAATTGTCACAGATATAGGAGATCCTTGAGATCTTTGGAGAATTCCGCTTACCACGGAAAAACATTTTGAAAGGTGACTATTAAGGATGTTATTGAAATCAACTTCAATTTCCCAATCCATTCTTCAAGCACCTGTTATTTAACAAAACTAATTTAATATACATTTAACTAAGAGTTTCGAATCCAGTCAGAATTCTTAGTAAAAATCTAAATAATGTTTACAACCTAACATCTCTATCGGCCTCCATTGATATCATAAAATCAACGCTCAAACGTTGTTGATGTCATATCTAAACTAAAAAATTAAATAAAAAAAAATTTGCTATACGATCCTCTACAATTAGGCAAACTTTCGCTCGTTAACGTCGCGTTAGTTAGTCAGTATTGTTTATGGCATAGAGTTACATAGTGTTAGTGTGCGTGACTAAACGTGAATATTCCTTTGTTGTTGGTTCTCTGTCAAGAAAAGTAACTTTTTTTTTTGGCTTAAGAATTTGTATTAAAAGAAAATAACATTTGATTTAAAGAATTTTTCTAAACTTATCTCAATTTTTATTTTTTTATTTATATTAATTTTCTTATAGAAATTTCTTCAATTCAAAGTTTGTTTACTTAGGAATTTAGAGCAAGTGTCTCTTGAGTAAACGGGTATGTGCATGTCTACGTTTACTTTGCGTCTTTATATTATTATTTATTCAACTCTTATAAACGCTTATGTCGAAATTATAATATAACCTTGAAAGTGTTTTGTTCTCGTTCTCCTTTCAGCTTCTTTTTCTACTTCTCGTTATTTTCTTTTTCTTTAGTTGTTCATGCTTTGTAAACGCGCGCGCCTTAAATTTTATAAACTCTGAGTAGATGTACGTAAACACACAAATACCGAGACATTCACTCACACACCCACTCATACATACACACAACCATCCGCTCATACACACACACAGATAGAATTTTCTTTTATAATGACAAATGAACGTGAGTTATGCAGTTTTCGCAATGTTGATAATGATAACGATGTTGTTAGTGTTAGTGTTTATGTTGATATTTACCCCGTGCACACATTGACAAATTAATCTTGAATCCTAAGACAAAGCGAAGAAAAAACTGAAACAAGCATTTTATTCTTTGCCTTAGTAGTGGTGTAAAACTTTTTCGGTTATGTTTTGTGCAACAAGAAGGAAAATAGCAGATTATGTTTCTCTTATGGTAATGCTATAAAAAACTTATTGCATGCAGTCGAGAGAAGAGTTGCAACGTGCTTCACAATACATTATAAACACACACGCTTTTATGAGTTTAGTCGCGTGATATACACTACCGTCGAAAAGTTTGAGAGCATATCTGTTTTTTAAGAGAACAAAAGATTGCAGATTAAAATCTTCAGGTAAAATTTTGCAATAAATTAAGTTTCACGGACTTTTACAATTGCTTAAATTAAAAAAAAAAAGGATTATCATCTCATCTTCACTAAATTCTAAGGAACTCTTTAAATTTTGGCAACAAGAAAATGGGAAAAATGAAAGCAGAAACTTGAAAAAATGAAGATAGTAAAAATTATGGTAGTCCCAAATGCACAAACAAGATAACAGGATAACTTCATTAGACTTCTCCCTAAACGGAATCGATGCTTAACTGCACCACAAATTACCGCATCTCTGAAGAAACATTTATCTCAGTAACAACAACTGGTAAAGGATATCGACTTTCTCCGGGACAAATGATGTGTTGCTGTTAAAAAATCAAACCACTGACGATTCTAAGTAAGAAAAATAAACTGAATGAACAAATGCTGGACAACAAATCAATGGAAATATATCTTTTGGAGTGACGAATCAAATTTCAATTATTTGGCTTTAATAGCGGTGTCTTTGCACACCAGTCAAAAGAAAGGAAGGAAGCGTGTACAGAGCTTATTACCAAGCTTAATCGTGGCAATGTGATGATTTGGGTTTGTTTGGACAACGGCATAGCCCCTGGAATATTGTGTGGATAAGCGAAAAACCAAACAAGGAGTATTTGAAAATTCTTCAGGATACCGCTATGCTTAGTGGGCTGAATCTTATTGATTCTCGATTCATTTTTTAACAGGATAATGATCTTATGAGTTCATCTAAACTGTGTCAGAACTTTCTGAACAACAAAAGAAAAAGAGCTTAAAAGTCATTCAATAGTCATTTCAATCTCCCATTAAACTTGTTTAGGATTAACTCGACCGAAGTATGAAAAATCGATCTTCTACAAGTTCAGAATATTTGTGTTAATTATTAGAGAGCGAATTGAAAAAATTATTTTAAAAAAAAATTAATTAATCACATGCCTAGAATATGTGAGAAGACAATAAACGTAAAAAGTGGGCACTTTGATGAAGCTAAAATTTATTTTTATTTTCATATTATACGTTAAATATTTATTTTGTTTAAGTTATGGCTTTTGGTTTTGCTTTATACGATTTTATCTTCTGCTGCTTTCAAACTTTTGCACGGTAGTGTATGTACGAAAGCAACTCTGTTTGAGCTTTGGACAGAATAAAAAGCAATTTGTCTGTCTACACATTCTAAAGTTGAAGAAAATTATGAAATACTTTATGTTGATATTATTTTCTTGAAAACACATCGAAAAAGTAAAAACAAAAAATTAAAATATATTTAAAAAAAAAACACTTCAATTCTTATGAAAGAGAAATAAATTTATCTCAATAAACAGAGCGCTTAGATTTCTGCCAACGAGATTGTTTACAAAAATTCTTGGACATATTAAATTGTATTCAAGAGAAGAATCTAAATTACTTTCAATACTCTTAATTCTTCTACTCCTTACAAATTCTATTTTTTAGCCGGGCGGCGCCTAAAATGAAGCGAAATGAATTTGATTTTAATGGTATAGTCGACATAAAGTTTTCGAAGTGATATGTAGACTTTACAATTGGGCTTGATCGATCAACTTTCCTTTCGTTTTTGCTGAAATTTTCATATCCTGCGACAATTTGTTCAACACATTCGAGCAAAAACTTTAATCGATGGAGTTCTCGGTTATCTTCTTTATATAATATGTAGAGGAGAGTTTAAGTACGTTACGTAGACAAATATATTCTACATTCGTTTTCTTGCAAATGTATATGATGCAATTACTCCATCTCTTCTTTTCATACCTCCCATTGTCTTATCATAATCAAGAACTAGGTGCCGTTTCCTTACTAAAATGTATCGTTTTTTAATTAATTAAGAGGGAGAAATGAATTACGGTCGAACAGGGGATAGTCTGGAGTACGTATGCCTCAAAACAATCGTGTGAAGACCTTTCCTTCGTTTCGACGCTTTTCATTCAATTCTATACGCCTTCCAGACCACTAATTAATCTGGCTGGGTCGAAGCAGGTCATGTTGCACGACTACTACTCTTAACTTGACTTTATCAATGATTGAACTAAAGCGCGTTTTTGTTCTTTTTTTGGCTTTTTAAACTCCTACTTGCTTACTTGTTATACTCTTCTAGTTCTTGTAAGTTTAAAAGTACAATAAATTAGTTATCAGTTAAATTATTAGGAGCACAAATAAGTTATCGCCACTTGACAAAAGTCGGTCCTATAATAAGGTTTTGTTAAAATTGTCACAAATGTAGACCGTAATATTGTAGGTCTGGTCATCTGGTAACCTTCAACTATTAGTGACTGCATATCAGCATCTAATAATTTTTTTAGTGCGAAAATGTCAATTTTTTTTGTCGAATAAGCAGAACTTTTAATTTCTTTCCTTAATTCTAAACTCTTAAGAGTGACGAGCAGTGGCTATATTAGGATATCCAAAGCCAAACTAATCATGCGGCAAAATAGGCGAACTATTAACATGGACGATAAAGTTGAATATGCGTCCTAATCCCATTAGGGGCGGACAGGAGCGGAACCATCATTTGGAAACTTTCGGATGAAAAACCGGTGCATTATGTTAAAATCCATCATATCATAAGTGTTCAGAACAACACATAGCAAGACAAGTCCAAGAAACTTTAGTGTCACTAAATTGGAATGTGCTGTATTCCCCGCTGCTGTTAGTGGACAAACGCTAGTCACAATCAATTGTATAGTCGAATGCGGCTTGCATTCCATTACATCGAGAGACCGAGCAAGTGACTCTTTTTGTTGGACGGCCTCGGTCGGCCAGTTGTCTTTCCGTTATGACATTCATATTTTGTCTAAAAGATAGAAGTAACAGCAGCCAGTAATAAACATTGCTTTGAATAAAACGTTCTTTCACAATAAATTGCTAACATTTGAAAAAAAAAAACCGCGAAGATTTATTATTAAATCTATTACAAGCATAATTTTTTACGTTTATTCATTTTGGCGTAGTCAATCACTTAAGCCGGTATTTCGTTTGACTTCTTATATTTTTGTGTTCCATCTATAGGTCGCAATTTTTGAACAAATGTGATTCACTGACTGGTTTTGGCCAAACAGAGGAGCGCTGTTGAATTTTTGAATCAGACAACTTTTGCGGCCTCTTCTCATATAACGCTTTAATCGAAAACATTATGTCGCAGTTTTGAATTTATCCAAGATTTTATTTTGCACTTCTTGTAACGATCAAAAAGCACATAAACCGGACTAGAAAATTGCCACATAAATAAGACACAGAGTTGCTGAGAAATTATGAATTCAAATAGGATTTCAATTGGAACCTTTCTCTATATGTGGTCATCGAATATCGTAGAAGTGTATGTGATTAAATACTCATTCTACCCCGGAAAGGAAGGCGATGTGCGATAGAAGAAGCATCATCATAAAAAACTTCTCTTCATTTTAATATTTGGTCTGAACTGAGTTTCCATTTTTATGACTTTTTTTTTTTTTATAAGTTGCTTCATTGCAATAATAAAACGAATTCCAACTTTACGAGAAAAGTCACGCAGCGTATAAATTTCAATTATTCACATGTAGAACTAAGAGCCATTTTCGATATGTTAAGTTTATCTGAATGTTTGCTTTCAACAAGAAGTTACATTATTTGCTATTCAATAATTTACTTCTATTCTTTTTTGTTTTTTAGTTTTTTATACCTTACAGCACTTGTGGTACAAAGTATTTTAGGTTTGTATGGATGTATGTAACATGTAGAAGGGCTTAAAATAGACCCACCTTTTATTATACCGATCGATTCAGATTCACTTTTTGAGACGATTTAAGCCTGTCTGTTGGTCTGTCGGTCTACCTGATGTCTGTCCATGTGTTTATTTTGTTCGACCTATAGGTCGCAATTTTTCAGATATTTTGACGAAATTTGAATTCCCCATGTAACGCTTCATGGGCAAACAGTCTTTGTGTCACAAATATTGCAATTTCTTATATTTTTTTAACAAAAATCGAAAGGAACTAATATTTTGACATATAAAATAAATATGAAAAACATGAATCGGGTGAGACTATTTTTGAACCGTCTTTCCTATAATCGTTCTTAAGAAAAGTAAGCCTTTGTTTTGTAAAAGAGACTAATTTTTGATAAACGAATTCACTAGAGTAATTTGAGATAAATATTAATTGTACAATATTTGAGCTACGAAAGCCTATTCTTTGAATCCCTCCAAATGAAAAGGTTCTCATGAAAAGTAAGCTTTGGAATAAAGTCTTATTTTTGATACTTTATGAGAAAAATACTTGCAGATATGAAAAGTCTTTAACAAAAAAAAAAAACAAAAATTAATTGCTACACTTTCTGCTTGCTTCACTGTAGAGACTACCATAGGGAGCATGCCTTTACATGGAAACAAAGTATAATTTTTGCTAGTTTCTCATGAAATTGTGTTAGATTAGTGATGTAAGGTATTCAATTATCAGCCTAGCCCGATGATATGTTTTTATTTGTTAAACCATATGATCGTTTTTTGTCAGCTGTTTTGTTTCATTTTCATTTTGTTTCATTTTCTCTCTGTCGCTTTCTTCGCGAACGTTCAAGAACAATATCACATAACCAGTTAGTCAAAAAATAACCAAGATACTCGAGATATAAGTCGGAAATTAAAGGCTTCCTACTTCCCTACTTTTTTGTACAAACCAAAAAAAAAAATGTTCTCTTTGTTTATTAGGAGAAATCTTATGATTGGATTAAGTGTCATTTATTGTCTAACACAGAACGTTGTACTAAAAGTTAAATTTTGCGTTAATCTTCACTTTAATCTTTATTAAAACCATCTTAAGTGAACTACTTTTCAATATATTTAAAATGTATTTCGTATAATATTTATATAAATCACAGCCAATTCGACTACATTTAAAACTAAAATCTAAAAGTAAAAATTAAAAGAATAAAATACAAAGCAATGCAAAGTACTTTGCAATCGTTTTAAGGCAAATTATTGACATTTTTACTTTTAATAAATATCTACAAATGATTTTTAATTTGGGGCGTGGCATTTGATTGTAAGCTTCAGTTTGCTAATAAACTTTTGGACGCCTTTGGAAGACATTTTCATTCATTTTTACAACAAATATCTCCTGCATGTTTTGTAGGTATTTTGTATTCGTTACGATTTGAAATTAGTTTTAGATCACTTTCTGCCTTAACTTATAAGCTATAATGTTTCGTATACGTTGCGTATATTCCTAAGTGAATTGCGCTTGTTTTTTAAACTTTGCTTTTAGCAACTTGTAAGCAAGAGAGAGTGTGCACAATATTAAAATTTTTTCTCTGAATTTTTAAATAGACAGATAGATCGAAAATTCAGTGGAGAGACAGATGAACTGGTTGGCTAGATCGATAAACAACTATATTCTGATTAAGACTTTGCAAATTTTAAAGTAGTTATTATGTGTATTACTTAAGTAAGAACAAATCTAATATACCCTCACATGTCAGTGATAGGTATAAAAATAAATAAATAAAAGATTAATAAGAAAAAAAAAAAAAAAAAAAAATTAAAAAAAAAAAAAAAAAAAAAAAAAAATTAAAAATAAATTTAAAAAAAAATTAAAAACTAAGTAAATGTAACAACCATCGTCGGTTTATAAATTGTATGTATATGTAATATAAGTGCTTCAATTTATATGCAAGTGTGCGTGTTCAGTTTGTGTGCAGACCACCACCTTTTTCAATCAATGGCTACTTGACCACAATCATTACTTGAATGATGTACATACTGTTATACTTTAACTTTTATATGCATATTCGCGTTCGTGCAGGTACGCAGAACAAAGCCAGGAACATAGCATGAAAAAGTGAATGATTTCACCTTCCATCTAACTAACTTAACCTACACTGCTTGTGTGAATGAACATCCCCCATGCTTTCCTCATATAGTCAGTCACCTTAACAATCTAGTGCAAGCTTTCGATCGTTAACCGAATTGGAGCGTGAGTTTTTTGTTTTATGTATGCGGTTGTTGAAGATGGCTTTTTTTTTTGCTTCTTCTTCTGCTTATATTAACATCCTGTGCAAAAACTCAAATCTAAAAAATGAAAAAATCTCGGTTAGAAACAAAAAAAAAAAGAAGAAAAACTTGCTTTTTTTTAGTAAAAGGTGTAAATTTTAAACACACCATTAGTTAGGAAACCCTTGTGTACTGTATGTATATGTATATATAAAGAACGGAAAAAATGAAAACAAAAACTGCTGTGCTATCAATTTCCATCTTCGTTCTTGGTCGAAAAAACATGCATTCATTCGCGTATATTCATTTATTATGTAAATCTGCATTGATATAGCACTTGAATGGATTGTCAGTGATGGTGAATTGTGTAAAATCTCAAATTGTATATGGAGTATTTCGAAATAACTCTAAATAAATCCTAGCCAAGTAAAATTAATGAGCCAGGAGTGAGAATTGAAGCATTGATTTCATTTTGCAAGATTTAAGTTGGAATTGGTTAAGCTCCTCAATGGAATACTGTTTTGAAATAAAGAAACAAAGACCGACCAATCAATAAAAGAAATAACAAAAAAAAAAAAAAAAAAAAAAAATGTTTTCCCGTTAAATTAAACTTTCAAAGGATATTTCTTTAATAACAAAAGCAGAAGAAAATTTATCTCGTTTATCGCATTTTAAAATAAATATTTTTCTAGATTTTAAATTGATTTAAATCATTAAACAAGACTGTTACTATATAGTAACACAATTTTGCGATATTTAATATTGTCAAATATGTTCTCATATCTATTTCGATGTTAGAGACACGCAGTCGATAGTTGGGGTTATTGTTTGTTGTGGTAGCAATGATTGCCACCATGTCATATCGAAATCTTGTGTTTCTGTTCACCTTGACTACCATGTCTCCAATTACTAGTCAGAAATGCTTTATATTTGATTTGAGACGAATATTATAATGGTTTGTTTAACTTCAGCTTGTATGTATGACACTTGATTGTTACGTACAGTGCAGATTGATTAACTCGATGAATCGTAAATCGTATCAGGCATATCTCATATATTTTAAATTATATTTTTTTTTACGACTGTAAATTATTTTGTAGTTAAAAATTTTTTCATATTTTATAGAATTTTTCATATTAAATTTTTATACGCTTTACAAATATTTAAGAAATTTAGCTCAATTTTTTGAATTTCTAGGTGGTCATTAAGTAACGTTATTAATATCTCTTATAAAGTAATATTGTTTAGAGAGAGATACTATGGCATCATGTAAACAAATTTAGCTGGAGATATTGCCTTTTTATTCTCGCTTGTTACGTCGAATACGGAGACACCTAAGCAGGTCTTGTTTCGAATAAGTTTGCATTAGTATTGATTATAAACCAATAACAATTACTAACACAATCTCTTTCAAAGTTGTTCATGTAAAAAAAAAACAGCTGTGAAAGGAAAACTCACACAAACCTAAATGTATTGTTGAACTTTTGCCATAAAAAATTTGTGCATTTTGTTATATATAATATATTTATATCTATTTATATATAAGAAATAAAATATATTTAATTATAAAAAACATGAAATTTATTTAAGAAAATATAACTTTTCAAATTAAAATCTTGTAAAATGTTTTTCTCATTTCATTTTGCATGATTTTTATTTTCTTACGATAAGTAGTTTGTGTATGCAAAATAAATAAACGTCAATTTATCTCTCAATTTTTACGACTCTCTCATTATATTGGAAAATTTCCCGTACGTTATTGTAAACTTAGAGATACCGTTACACGATCTTAACTAAATTTACTATTGCAATTCTCTTTTCAAGGAAATACTAAAGAGAGATGCTAGCTTCGTGATGACTCTCTTGATCTTTTTTTTTTTTTTTGGCTTCGTATTATAGTGAGAAGATATGTAAAGAGAGGACACAAAGGTTTCTTATCAAAGGTTTAGTATCTACGAAAATTTACTAATTCTGTTGGGAAAGTAGTGTTGTGATTGAAAGCGAAAATAGTTTTTTTTGTTGACAAATAGAGTACTTTAGTATACCCTTCGCTAGCAATGAATACATGAAGTACATAAAAACGATTTAAAAGAGTGTATACAGTATACAGGTTGTGAGAGCATATGAATTTAAAGTAATTCTAGCTTAGTATTTTTGGTGTTTATACCAGAATATTAGTATTATTCGCTTCTTGGCATAAATATCGGTAAAAGAAAGTTAATTATAGACGTTGCGAAGACCTCCTTTTTATAATTTTCTCCACGAAAAAAATTTGTCTAGCATCCTACGGAAACAAGGAGAAGTCAATATTTTTATGCAGATTTCGTTTCGTTTTAAGAACACTTCAAAACTCTTTTAGAGCAGCAATCGTTAAGCGGTCGCGGCATCACGTACAATCTTGCAACGTTTAGATTTTTCTTACCAATCACTTTGATTGACTTAAAATTAAAAATTAACCTAATAGATCGCTCAAATTGTAGCATACAATTTTTTTTTTTGTCTGACTAACTTCAAAAACAATACAAGCATTATTTGCTGAGTGACTAAATTTGGATTTGTTGAGAAAGAAGAAAAGCGTACGTTTCTAAAACGTCTGAACTGTGGAATAAAAACGTTTTTTTTTTTTTAAATAAATATTATCGCATCGAATGATTCAATTAAATGTACTGCAGAAAAACGAGCGAATTTTTTCATAAAAGTAAGGGTTGTGTTTCACCAACGAATATTCTGAAATCTAGTTAAAAGCTTAAAAAAAATTTAAAAAAAAAAAAAAACAAATTCAAGTGAAGGTTTCAAATAAATTTCTCTTGATTACAAATACCGCGTGATATATCCGCGGTGTCTCTTTTTTTATGATTTTCGACTCCGTAGTAAATTTAAAACTTGGAAATTGGTTTTTCAGTAAAAATTTCAAAATAAATTTAAGGCAAAATTTATACGTGAACATAAATTCTGTTTACAATATTTTAAATTTTTTATTACAATTTATAATAAAAAAAAAAGTATATTTACAGATAGCACGCAGGTGTTTTATAGGCAATCGAGCTTAAAGCACATTTAGATAAACCTACAAATGTCAGTCATACAACTAATGTGTGTTTAGTTTTTTTTTTGGGGGGATTTATTTTGTGTTAAATATTTCAAAAAATTGTAAATATTTTTACTAAACATTTTTTTTGAAAGTCATCAGAGAAAATGATATACGATTATCTCTACTTAAATTATTTAGACATCATTTAGGTGGAATTTTGAATGCAGACCATTTGAGTTGTCGTAAAGCCTTCTCATTATTTGAAGACAGCGTATCATGGTTTTAAGCGAATCGCGACAATTCTAAAATGTCGTCTACTGACTTATTAATATTACAGCTGGAGTGAGCAGGTCTTTCAGAGAAGTTCGGAGGTATTTCATGTCAACTGGAGCATTTCAATAATTATTTCTTAAAAAGTATCTTTCACTTTTTAGCTTGCCCAAGTAGCTGTAAAGTTTTTCCTAAAGTTTTTGAATTTGATTTTATCGAGAATAGCATACATGTTTACATCGTTGCTGACTGATCGAATGCATATATATATCGAGAGCCACTGTTAAAATGGCAAAATTACTTTTCTTCTCATATATAAAGTTATAAAAAAAAAAATTTTTTAAAAGAAAGTAATACACAAGTAGATATATAAAATATGCGTGTATTTGCATTTACCAACAAAAGGTCAACTATGAAAATATCCTTTTGATGGATATTATTTTATATATTTGTTTTTTACAATGAAACTTAAAAAAAAAAAATCTTTTTTTTTTATTTACATTACGTTGTTTTTACTTACGTATGAAATAAATATTTTAATAAATGTTTGGTAAAAAAGGTCTTTAGCTTTTTGTCAAACTGCATTATTTACGACGAATTGATATGAATACAAGTACACAATATTGGATTTAAACACACATACGTCCGGATGTACGATATGTGCTTTTTGTACTTTTTATTTGAATATTTAAATGACGTTTAAATTGTACACTACCGCATAGTGTGAATCAGTAATAGTAAGTAACGGAAAAAAGGAAGTTTTTAACTCTAATTAAATTAAATAGAAGAACCCCAATGAGAAGCGTAAATGTAAAAAAGTAGCCTTTTTAACATTGATACTTCAGTTTTCTAGATTAAATTGTTTTTTTTTTAATATATTAATAATAAGCAGTTGAAAAAGTATCAAGTTCGTTTTGCTCTCAAACAAATGAGCACAACGACGAATAGAGAGGAATATAAAATGCAAAAATATATGAGTACGTAAACTTATATGAATATAAAAATGTATGGATATGCATAAAGAAATGAATAAATGAAATGATAAATAGATTTATACATAAAAAAAGTATGAATAGTGAGTATTCGTTTATATGAATAAATGAATATATGAATACAGATGAGTAAATGAGTAAATGAATTGAGGAGTAGATGAATACATGAACGTACGATTGATAAATATACATGAAAATTGAATATATGAATGTAGGAAAATAAGAATAAATGATTATGTGAGCTTATACATATATGAATATATTGATATGTAGATGTATGAATACGTGAAAATGCGAGTGCATGAAGATGAGGATACATGAGTATACGAATTTATGTATAAATGAATATATGAGTATGTGAATATATGAATATATGAATAAATGAATATGCGAATATATGAATAAATGAATATATCAATAAATTAATATATGAATATGTGAATATATGAATAAATGAATAAATGAATATGTGAATATATGAATAAATGAATATATAAATATGTGAATATATGAATATATGAATAAATGAATATATGAATATGTGAATATATGAATAAATGAATAAATGAATATGTGAATATATGAATAAATGAATATATCAATAAATTAATATATGAATATGTGGACATATGAATAAATGAATATGTGAATATATGAATAAATGAATACATGAATAAATGAATATGTGAATATATGAATAAATGAATATATCAATAAATTAATAAATGAATATGTGAATATATGAATAA
>KK351032.1:2015172-2072672 GCA_000671755.1 Glossina brevipalpis
TATCAATAAATTAATATATGAATATGTGGACATATGAATAAATGAATATGTGAATATATGAATAAATGAATACATGAATAAATGAATATGTGAATATATGAATAAATGAATACATGAAAATGTGAATATATGAATATATGAATAAATGAATATATGAATACATGAATAAATGAATATGTGAATATATGAATATGCGAATAAATGGATGTATGTATAAATATATGAATAAATGAATATATGAATACATGAATAAATGAATATGTGAATATATGAATAAATGAATGCATGAACATAAGAATAAATGAATATGTGAGTATATCAATAAACGAATATATGAATACGTGCACATGCGAAAACATAAATATGAATGAAAGATTATACGAATTCCCATCTTTTACAAATTCAACAGTCTTTGGATCTACCCGTAGCACTATTTTTAGATTTACTTTAAAACATTTTAATAATACTTTACTGGAATTCTTTTGTCTTTAAATTCTCTTTTACAATATTCGTTTTCAAATCCAAATCTCTGCTTTAAAAATTCATTTATCATAGTTTTTATTGCCGTTTTTTTTTTCATTTACTTTTAAATGTACCAAAAAATAAAAGAAAACTGTTACATAAAGTCAAATTAATGCAAGCATAAATCTGCATAACAGTTGCAGGTTTCGTACCATTGACTACATCTCCCCTTTCTCGGTCTCGCTCTCGCTTTCTCTCAATCTTTACCTCCCTCTTTCTTCTGTCTTGCTTTCTCACACTGACTCTCTCTCTCTCCCTCTCTCTCTCTTATCAGCTTCCTTCCTCTGTTCCTTACCAGTTATTTACCTTTAGGTAGTGTTTGAATTTTTATGTGATGCACAGAGTACAGTGATAAGAGTAGCAATGTGAAAGAAAGAGAGATGGGAGAAGAAGAAGAAAAAGAAGAAGAAGAGAATATTTGTAGAAAATGTTACAAAACTGACTTTTTCTTTCTTTTTCTTTTTTATTTGGTGCTAACAAAACCTTTTTGTTCATTTGTTTGTAAACGGAAGTTGGAAGAAAAAGACTAGAATTTAAATTTATGCTTATTGCTCGTGAACGCTGAACAAAACTATCCGTAAAAGGTTAACAGTGTTCAAGGTAAAAAGGAAAACTTTGAAATATGTATGGAAATGAAAACTCAATTGTGTTTGAAATCTCAGAATTTACATATGTGTTTATATGCAAACATTTATTGTTAGTATTGTGAACAATAAGAACATTTGAAAAAATTGATAATAATTGATGAATTCATTATCGTTATTTGGTTATCTCTAACATTAAGTATGAAGAACATTTTCCTCAAATTTATATAATATAAACAAATTTAAAAAATATATTCTGAATTTCAAAAGCATTTACAAAAAATATTTTTATTAGAATAAATTTTTATTTAATCAATAGAAAATGTTCGATTTTAGTCATTTAAACATAAATTTATTATTCATTTTCCTTTTTTTTGTGGAGTTGTCAGGAAGGAATTTTGCGTATTCATTACGCACTGGGAGTATTTGTATTTTAAGAGCAAACGTAGGTGCTTTTTTTTATGTTTACGTGGATAAGGTGACATTTGTCGGCACTATGTCTCAGCACTACATGTGTTCATTGGATTGACTTTCTAGTTAAAGGGCAGTCAGAAAGCGTGTACATGATATGATTTGTATAGAGTGTTTTTTCACAAAAACCTGTAGAAGTTTGGGTGGCTAAGAATATATTTAACTTTATTGAAATATTTCTATTTTTATAGTTCATATTTGTTATCGGACCCATTTACCTTTAATAACAGAACGAAGCAAATGAGTTGAACGCGTAAATGTCTTCCAAGTTCCATCTTAGTGAAACTCGAAACTCTCTACATTTCAAATTGTGAGTACTGGGGTGCGTGAATGAAAAATCATAACATTTACATATTGAAAATCTAGACTGGAGGAAGTTAAAAAATGAACATTTTGCGCACATTTTTCCTTTTTTTTTTTTGGTAAATCTGCTGAGGTTTATGAGGGGGTACGATATTGATAATGAAGCTGATGTATCAAAATTGATTTGAAAATATCTCCGGTTGACTGATTCTCATTGAAATGATAAAAGAAATTAAAATCTAAAAAAGAAGAAGAAATGTAAAATGTTTCAAGCGGAAACGGGGAAAAACTCATTAGAACGACTTTCCATTTCAAAATTTTTTAAATATTAAAACTTTATATCAGTTCAATTCTATTGGTAAGGATCAGATCTTCTGACATTTCTATGATTTCCTACAAAAGAAGAAGATTGAAATGGAAAATATATAATTGTTTAAAATTTCTATTTTATATGAAAAAAAAGATGAGCTTTATTTTAAATTGCAAACACACAAAAATTATTTTCCGGCCAACTAATGCAACTAAAATATCTATTAGATATGCACATATATTCATGATAAACACACGTTTATATTTATATCTATATTTTATATATTTTAAAAAACCTTTTTAAAATACATTTTAAAAGCCCTTTTTAAAATGTTCTATATTGTATGGTCACTTACTGCATAAATTTCGTTATCTCGTATTGGTTTTTATTTATTTTAATTTTGTCATAATTTTTTTTTATGTGATATTTTATTTTGTGAATGTGTCAGAGAATGGAAGAATTTATAATCTGAACGTCACAACCAAAAATAATTCTTTTTTTTTTTTTTTTTAATTTTGTTGGAGATTATCTTGCTAAGTTGCTTGAAGGTATTTTTGTAATTTGTAAAGTCAACTTAATAAATAATCATAATAAAAATTTTACGATAAAGGCACGTAAAACCTTTGAGTATTTTATTGTATGAATTGTTTAAGTTTTAATCGTTTAAGTGCGGTCATTAGCTGCTTTCAATGTCCTCTCAATGTTATCGATATCTACGAAACAAAAAAATATCATTTGCAGTTTGGACAAAATGAAAAGAAGAATTTTTGCAAGCTTTCATTTTCAATGAAAGCAAGTGCTTACCTGAATGTCCCTGAAAGGTAAAGGGACTTAAAGATCAATTTTGTTATTTTCCGATACTCAGTGATATTTTTCGATAGCCATATATGGCTGTACTGATTTTCTTATCTAAGATGTTGAAGTATATATACATATATATACATACTGCAAGGACCAAAGTCGGGCCCTCGTTTTGATCCACACTACCCCTCCCTAAATTAATAAGTCTATACCATAGAACACTATACTTGTTACTACCATAAGCCGTAAGCGATAACGTAAGCTAAGTATTACAAGAGGTGGCAACTCTGGCAAAGAGACGAAAGAGTTGGCAACACTAACAGACGAGAAGACTAAAATGGAAGATAATGAAGAGATACTCTTCCCTTCTGGTTTCTGACTAGCGACAGGAATGGTCACATTTCGAGAGAATTTTCCGTAATCATCCGAGCTTCTGAGGGATTCGAGTGGTCAAATATTGTCTGATTTTAATTATAATATCTGACACAAACGTAAGGAGTCATGGTATTGGAGATTTAAGTTGTATCTTAGTAATAATGCCTGAATAAAAATTACTTTTGAATTCTGACTATAAAGGGGATGATTGAACTTTCGATGGGATTGGGTAGATGAAAGATAGAACTCTTGGATGCAACGAGCTTATCCAGGCATCAGAAATAGAGAAAAAAAACATTATATTTCCGAATGGGAAATGTACAATGCTCGTTACAATACATTTATATATATATCTATATATATATATATACATTTTAATGTATATGTATATATATATATATATATATATGTTTGTATTTTAATGCTTTGCCAGAAAATATATTAAATTAAGTTCGATTCATAAAAATAGTTTGATTTTTATGAGAAATTTAATAGATTTTCTGCCAAAGAAATAAATTCACTCACAGAGAGTACTTGTTCTTTTATTAGATTTTTTTAATACAAGGAAAAATCTGTTATTTATCTGATGTTGAGATATAATTATAGTAGGAAGAAAATATTTAGAAAAATTTTCCTCTTTTTGATACAGTTTGTAGGAAGAAGCAAACGATAGCATGAAGGAAAGCCAGAGCTCAACGGGATAAATATTCAATATTGAAGAGGTACATGGCCACTGGAAAAATAGACGATTAACACTGCAGCACATAAAATGCCTGATTATCAAGTCGTTATATTAGGGTTTAATTCTCAGTACGGTAGATCATGATATAATTACATTTGGCATAAGGCTGAAATTATAGTAAATGTTCGAACGAAAAACATATAACACTTGCTGTACGCTAAGTTTTCATTTCTTTCTGTATTTCAGTATCACAGTATTTATATAGGAGGATATTTAGGATGTCTCTATGTTAAGAAACGCCATACTTTAGGAAAAAATCTCGGGCAAACGTAAATCATGAATCATGCACTTTATCAGTTTTTCACTTTACGATCACTTGTCTTAAGCAAAATATCTCTGCAAAATCGCTCTGAAATTCCCAACAGAATTAAAATATCATGGGTATCCCACCATCAAATTCGCTGCGCATATAATATAAAGTGTAGCGAACTTTAGTTAATCATAGTTAGTCTTAAATTGGATATAACTTTTTTTAACTTCTTTTTTCTTTAAATTAAGTAATGAAGAAAGTTTTTTAAAAGTGTTTATGTGTTTTTATGACCGGGATCAAGCTTGATTTAAAAAATCGATTTTCATCATTTTCAGTGTAAACTATTTTATTCGAAGCGTATAGAAGTAAAACGCCTCTTCACCAAACGAATATTGTACAGAAAATTAAATTATGTTTTGGAAGAAATGTCTGTACGCATGGGGATATATGTAGCATTTCGTTTAAATTTATATAGTCGAACAATATTATTGTAAATTTATTCATTACTGTCATTTTCCCCTTTTTTAATTTCAGCTACAACAATTAAATTGTTCTTGAATACATAAAGTGCCTGAAATATCTAAAGGTAAGAGGAGAAATTGTACTTTTAATTAAAATAAATATTTTTTGTTAAATTTATATCAAAACCTTTTGAATATCGAAAAGCTTGTATAAAAAGTATACAAATCAATCTTCATTAATAATAAAAAAGAAAAAAAAAAGAAAAAAAAAAACTATTCTAACAAAGGGTGACTTTACTTGTCATAAATATAAAAATAGTTAAATAAAACAACTGCGACGAAACATAAAGTAAATGAAATGTTGACCAAAAAGTCATTGAACAAGTGTTATGTCAGCGGCAAAACTAAACGAAAAAAAAATATAAATTTTAAAAAGAGATTTATGCCATTTATTGATTCAATACTTTACACGATTTCGTGTATTCACTATTGCACATGAATAGGAAAAGTATGTTAAACTTATTATAAGAAAAAAAGGTATAAAAATTTGCAAAAATATAAATACAAATATGACATATATATATATATATATATGCTGAATTTTCTACCTACAAACATTGTCTACTTTGCTCTTTGCCACTTGAAAACTTAGTTGAGAAATTAAAGTTTTGTATTTCCGTCCAAAAAATAGAGATAAAGATATGATGTAATCCAATGTTGCTTTTTATGTTGTTTCATTAGAGAAAAAAATCGCGAGAAACGACATTTTATAAAATATAGTTTTCAAGATATACGATCGTTAGTCATCATATTGAAAATTGATATTCAGTCGTCTTTGTAGTATGTCGCATTACTCTTACTTATATCTTGCTAAAGTGGTAATCGCAGTACACGTCACTCACTTACTGCTCTTATGTTTTATCATGTGTTGAAAATGAAAAAAAAAACATTTTCAATCTTTTCGTAAGCGCTGGCGGGTATTCAAAATTCGCTTTGAAGCGTATAAATTTTTTTTTGAATTTTTGCTATTGCTTTGTTTTTAATTTGTATGGTTTCGCTTACCAGAATGCTTTATAGTCTTCATGTACACTACCAAATAATGGCAATGCCAGTAGTAATATTCAATATTTTCCATTTCCTTTATAAGGTTCAAAAAAATATGCTTTCAGCACGACACACTTGCAATAAAAAAGTGAATAACGCAGAGCCCTTTTCATATATAATCACTTTAGCGGGATTCTCATCATTCGTTTCTAGGCAAATATTTCTCTTTTCTTGTTTCCTCTTTTCTTTAGTGTAAATACAAATACTTTATACGTTTATTTGATTTGAGCGTTCTTTTCAGTTTAGTGCAGGCTTTTTTTGTACAGAAATTCTTTGTTTATCCTTTTACAAGCAACTTTTTTATGTTAAACTTACATGCGTCCGTATAGAGGGTTGGTAAAAAAGTCATTACTGTTTCTTTAGAACGAAAAGAATAAACATTAACTAATTTTACTTCTTGTTAAACTTTTCTATAGGAATTCTTTTTAATTCATAAAATCTTTTTCAGTAAATAACTGAATGAATTGTAACTTTAATTCTATTAGAAAGTACGTCTTTTGAGAGCGTTTAGACTGTAAATCGCAAACATTACACAAATAGGCAGACGGACAGATGGACAAATTGATTATTATTAATTAATTAATTTTATATTATAATATTTTGTTTATAATATAATAATTTATACACAATTAACTAATTAATTAATTAATTAATTAATTATTCAATTTATTTATTAATTAATTAATTAATTAATTAATTAATTAATTTCATATATTTATTTCATTTATTTTTATTTCTTTAATTTAATTTAAATTAATTAATTTATATATAAATTAAAATATATAATTTATAATGTAATAATTTATATATAAATAATAAATTAATTAATCAAATTAATTTATTTTTTTATCTATTTAATTTTAATTAATTCATTTATATACAATTTAGAATGTTCAATTTATAATATAGTTTATGTATGGTTAATTAATTATATATATTTATTTATTTTATTTATGTTTATCTATTTAATTTAATTTTAATTAATTAATTTATATATAATATATAATATAATAATTTATTTATAATTAATTAATTAATTAATTTAATATATTTATTTGTGAGTTTTAATTTATTTAATTTAATTTTAATTAATTAATTTATATATAATATATAATATAATAATTTATTTATAATTAATTAATTAATTAATTTAATATATTTATTTGTGAGTTTTAATTTATTTAATTTAATTTTAATTACTTAATTTGTGTATAATTTATAAGATTTAATTTATTTAATTTTATAATATTGCGATTTAATTTTTTTTCGTGAAAACATGTGTAACATTAAGAAAGAAGATTCAGAAACCGCACAAACTGTATATATTCCTCATCGGTATCTAACTCGGAATCCATGTAGACGTGTTCATTCGTCCGTCCGTCTGCCTGCTTTTCTGTGTAATATCTGCGACAATTGGTTTCCCGGTCGTAAAAATCAAGACACAGTTAAATAGTATTACGTTGTGGTGGCCAATTCATAGACACAATTTTTAAATTGTTCTTATCGAAAATTTGAATCTCAATAAATTAATTGCATTGGCCGTAGTAGCATATTGTATCATCCTTATGAAAACTCTCATTATCGACCATGTCGATGAAAATAAATGATCAACTGATCGCCACCCTACACCTGTTACTACTGTCTGAAATGAATGCCGCTGAGTCGTATTTAACACACTTGTCCTTGCTATGATATATCACGAAGGATGTGAAACCTCATGAAATTCAGATAAAATTAAATAATTATTTTATCTCTCTTTCTCATTCTCTAAGCAATATAGAAATGAAAAGAATTTATTTATATTTTTAATTAAATGGATTTTAGTAGCTACGTATGGCTAACTATAGTACAAAGAGATGGTAAATATACACATGTGTTATAAATGTATGTAAAGCTCATTCTTTTGACGCATGTTTATACAACCTAACAAGAGCTGGATAAAACTCTTCTGTATTGATTCTAAATAATTTTGCGAAATTTTTATTCCTAGTGTTCTTGAAAATGTAAAATATTTTTATACTTTGATTTCTCATATTCGATCTGTTGTGCTTTATAAGTGGATTCCTTTGTTCGCATTTGATTTTATTATTATTTAAGGAAACGCAGTAATTTGAAAATCTACTATTACTGTGCAGTTAACTTTTTTGCACATGGAACGAATTTTAGCATATTTTTAACAGGCATGCGGACTTCTTTACTTTTCGTAACGAAACTTAACTGAATGAACTAATTTGTTCCAAATCAGCAAATCGTTCTTTAAATAAAACAAGATAGTAACTGCAATATAAATCTGAATTTTATTACATCGCTCTTTGGGTTTTGCCATGCGAATGTAAATACAACAAGTAGTTTAAGTTAAAAATTTAGGAGTCATACCTTGGAAAAACAACAAAATTTCGAAGCAACAGCAGAAATCTCTTCAAGTCTTTACAGAAAAAAAAAGAAAAAAAAGCAGATTGAGACGGTCGAAAGAACAAAGTCTAGTTTTGTAAGGATAATAAACGATAAACAATTCGACAGCAAGTCATCTGAAGTCTTCTGTTCGTCTCGTTTTATTACATACTATGGTATGCGTTATTTAAAATATAACTTTTAAGAAATGTGTATTTTTGTTCGCAATTTATGGAAATGAGTTACTTTATCTTTGAATGGATGATGTCAATGTTCAGTTGGGTTTAGTAAAAACTTAATTTTAATTTGAAAAACCTAAAAGTAATTCAATTCAAATTCCTTTTTTAAAACTTAAAAATAGTTAATTTTTGTGAAAGTTACAAATTTATTTTTTATCCTTTTACCCTTTAGTGAAGTCTTTAATTTTCAATTTTTATTTTTTTGCTTTTTTTTGAAATTTTCCAAGCATTTTTCTTAATTTTTGCGACTACGAACGTCCTTTGCTCCCTAAAAAGGCAGCTTATGGTAAAGTACTGCAATTGCTCTGAAGTGCTTCTTTGATACATTTTTGACGATTTATGCGCGAATAATATATTAATTTTTTAATGTATTAAATTATTATAATTCAATTATATATTAATAATTTAGTCTCAATTTGTTTCATTCTGTAATGTCGAATATTTTTCTCTTTTTTTTTTACACTTTAATTTGTAGTGTTTTGATAGACTAATAGCCCGGTTTCAGTATAGTAGAGAGAGTAGTGGAGAGTTTTGTTGTGAGGTTTACGATGGAATACCAAAAATTTGAGAGTTTCTCTCATATAAGATCACAGGCAAACATTATCAGATCAGATCAGATTTAACAGACACTCGTAGATGTTAAATGCCGGATTAAAGCTCTTACTATAACATTATATTTTATATTCTCTGGCAATCACAGAGTTAAAAGACACTTGTAGATGTTAAATGCCAGTACAGGGCTGTTAGTGTAGGATTACTCTTAAGATTCTTTGTGAATCACAGAGTTAACGATGCTCGTAGGTGTTAAACGCCAGATTAGGACTGTTACTATAACATTACTCTTCAAATTCTCTGTCAATCACAGAGTTAACAGACACTCGCAGATGTTAAATACCACGACAGGGTTGTTAGTTTAGGATTACTCCCGAGATATTCTGTCCTTTTAATTTAATTCTGGTAGTATTCTATTGTGTCAGTGTAAGTAAATAAAAAAAACGAGAAAATTGTATCCCCTCGAATTTTTTACACCCCATTCACCTTCCCCTATCTTAACATTTTGTGAAGATGAGCAATATTTCTATTTTCATAGATATATTGTAAAATTAGGAGTAGAATATAAGGAAAATATTGATCTTATGTTGAAGCAGAAAAGCTAAAAAAACTGTTGGTTTCTCTTTTGTGTTATCAATAACATTAGCAGCGCTGTTAATTAGCATTCATTTAATTGCTTGCTCTTTCAAACTCATTACAAATATGACCAAAGATTCTGTTAAAGGTTTTTTGATATATTGTGACACTATATGCCAAACGCTTACAGAGCAAAAACATATACAATTTTGTGTTTTCAAGTGTGTATGCGAATGGTATACACATAATTCTGTATAGATATAACTGATTTCCGTTTCATCGTTTATTTTACATTGAAGAATTATAAATTTTATGTTCGCCGAATTTTAGTAAAAATTTTCTATGTGAATAAAAAGGAAATTTTTTACAATTAAGAAAGTTATATTCTGGGAATAATTTATCTCTTTCTTTACTTTGTATAGTATGTTCGTATATAAATTAATTAATTAATTATTTTTCGATCGGGAGAATGTTTATCGCTGTCATTGAACAGACGGACAAGCGAACACATAGAGCTGCTTTAAATTGATTCAGAGTTTAAAACTAATCAAAAACATATCAACTAAAGTTTATAGGGTTTTTGAATTTTCCTTCGGAATGTTGCTAAGATTTAGTAAAATCGATAATAACTCCTACTTCGGAAGTAAGCATAATTAATGGGGTGTATTAAAAAAATGTTCTCTTATATAGGCTTTTAATTAAATATAATGTTTTCACATTTGGTTTAAGAAATTAATTCCATTTTTCTCTAATGGGTTTCTCTTCTCTACTACAAAATTCTGAATATTTTTTCTTTCAAATAAAATTCAATTAAACGAAAATTGTTAACAATTCACAAGAAACATTAAATGAAGAAAAATAATTAAAAATAAAATAGTAAAGTTTGTAAGAATTTTTATAAGCAAAGCAAACATACGAATATTTTATATATATTTTATATATAACAATGTCTTCTTCTAAGCTTAAGCATGCTTGACTTTGTGTTTCCAAGATCTTTTTTACCCTTTTTTCCGCCCGTGTGCGAGAACAACATTATTTAGTTAGAAAATATTTTAAATAAGAAAAAAAAAAAACTCTGTTGTAACCGAGAAAAGTGTTCACACAATCCACGAACACAGCGCTCATTCTCGCTCTAAATAAAAATTTTCTTTGAATTTGACTTCATTGGACGTTTATTAAAGTTTCAATATTTCATGTGAATTCTTTCAAATTTTGTTTTTTTCGAGAGACTACAATGTAAATAACAACGTACCTGAGAAACCGTCTGGACACGTACAATTATAGTAAGCGACACCATCTATGCAGGTACCACCATTTTGACATGGCCCCGACCAGCATTCATCCCAATTTGTTTGGCACTGTATTCCCGTATAACCATCAATGCAATAGCACGAGTATGAGCTGAAATAAGTTAATTGAATATAAAAAAAAAAAAAAAAAAAAATGCTTTACACAAGTTTTCTTAAATGAGAGTATTTTAGTACAAAAAATACAGAAAATTAAAGGAAAATATTATCGTTTAAAATTTTTCTTTTTTATAAAAGAATTTTCAAATTCTTTCAATAATACATTTAAATGTTTTTACTAAACATAAAGGTAATGGTTTGACATTTAAAGGTACTTCCAAAGGTATTTTACGTACATATTATAGATAAATGGATAAAAACATCTTATGTGCAACTACAAAAAGTATGTTTATATATACATATATATGCATATATATTTAACTACAAGATGTTCAGAAGGACACTTATGCCGAATAATCCACTTGGTAACTGTACTTCCGTATATATATATATATATATATTTCTTCCGTATATATATATAGAGTGCATATGCATCCTTGCAATAGATGTATAATATAAATAAAAAGGGGAATAGCACCGTATGCTCATAAGGATATATGCACGATAAGTTTTTTGAATAAGAAATTTTAGTTCGAAAAAAAAAAAAAATAGTCAGTTTGTGTACCTTACATTTACTCGAGAACTCAAAATGAAGCTATTGAGAAAGATGTTAGTTATTGGCTCTCTGCTATGATCTTTATTCAACTCTTTTCGGTGAACCAATGAAAGTGAAGCTATGAAATGTTGGATACATGATAAGAATGCAAGAATTTCCTGTGAATGCATAATTCCGAACGATGACATCAGTTGCAAATTTTGCGAAAGAATTCGTGAACACTTATACATGCTCTTTTGATTTGATTTAGGCCTCTTCTGCCTGTTCTGACCTGTTCTGACTTGTAGATCAATCAATTTCTCTTTTTGTCGAACCTCTTTAGCTTCTGTCTCTGTTATAATTCGTTAAACCTAAAAATCATTTATGCGTACAAGCTTCACACTTTCCGGGAAATATTATCAAAAGAAATTATAATGCTTTGGGGACTAAAATAACCAACCAGTTCGACAGGCAATCATTGGTCTGAAATTTGCGTAGAAAAAGTTCATAGATTTTGAAATACATTTCACGGTCATCTCACTACTAAGGAGAGTGAAGTAATGGAAGCTTTCATAGAAGAATGGAATTGTGAGTTGAATTTGTTGCAAAAAAAAAAAAAAAGAAAACCGAACGCTAAACTTTCGAAACGAAATATGCAGAAATCTTCTAAAATGATGCCTGAGAAAACGCTTCAAGCCGCGAGTCGATCAACTTGATCAACTTCAACGCGTAGTAGTAAATTCATTAATTCTAAGAACGAAGAGTATCTTCCACTCATTCTCAGGCCACGTAGCTCCGGCAGAATAGCTTCAATATGAATCGGTTATGATTTTTATAAATAAATCTCATTTGCATCTGTATCGTTCGAAACAAGACAGTTTTTGTACACCAGGATCCTTAACTTCAGCTTCCGTCAGAGGGCTTAGAAGAAGTTGTTCAGTTTGCTGTAATTATTCTTCTTGAATTGTTATGGAGCATTGAGAGTGACCGAGAAACTTAAAGTGATCAAAAATGCATGGAAGTCTTTTGAAATATCTTCTTTATCAAGCGGACAGACAAAACAAGTAGGAAATTTATATACCTTGACACTTATGAAATTTCATCCCTTTCATTGATGATTTGCCCTTTCATTTGTAATTTTTATTATATGATGCATCATGTAGGGGAAGTTATCCTACGTACGTGTATGAACACGGTAGGGTTCAGAAAGAAGTGGGAAGAGAACGATAGAGTGTTGCGGCAGCCTGAAATGTGTTTGCGCGGTCGTAAAGCATTACATTGATTGATTAACTTAACAACACAATCAAGTTGCGGACACGTGTCAATCGTAATTAAGCTGTGGTCTGCCGTAATGGGGATTGAATTCCCATACGCCGACTTGGTAGTCATTTGCACTTACTTTTAAATCAATATATTGTAAACGTATTGGTAGGCAGACTAAACATTCTTACACTTAAGTTTTGAATGTGGCTCGTTAACATCTGTGCCGATTTTCTATGAGTACACTTTTTTTTCCACTTTTTTTAGGTGAACAAGGCCCTGAGCGTATTATGTCTAAATGTTTAAAGTTTTCTTTGACTATGATCAACTAAAAACATATATATATGTGCACCAAGATCAAGTTTTAGGTTTTTATTTCAATTTGTAAGAACGTCAATATACTGAAAACGGCTAGCGGACGGAGGGACAGATTGTAGAAGTACAAGCCTGAAATTATTTAAACTCTTACGTTAATTAGAAATGTCTGTAGCGATAAATATTTGGGGGCGTTACAAATCTATCTTTCAGTAGTGGTGGCCATGAAAACATAAAAAAAGTGCTATAGATATACACGAACATATAAAAGGCGTGGCGTAATCATGTCGTTATTATTTGTTTCTTTTGTTAATTTCTTGTTGTTGTTTGTCTGTTAACTTCTTAGGTTTCTAGTTAAGATGTGAACTTAAAAATTTCCGAAGTCGTTTTTTTTCTTTCTCGGAGACAAAGTTATTCTTAAACTAACTCTTTCAAAAAAAAAAAAAAACAAAACTTCTTTGGGCTGAAATTTTCATCAAAATATTTGAAGTTTTCTTGGTTTATATACTTGAGTACTTCCAAATTGAATATACCAAAGAGCGTAGTGTGTGGTTATAAAGTGAATTATATGAATACACACTTATGTGTGTGCGTGTGCTTGATTGAGTTTAGAACGATATCAAGGATATTCGCAATGTAATGAAATGTTGACGATGTAGGTGGTGGTGGTGATGGTGATGGTGGTGGCGTAACAATTGGATTTCGAGAACTCATATAATGCCACTGAAGGTTTATTAACACTTGAATGAGTTTTTGCGTGCTCTTGAAAATGTTGACAGTAATAATAAAAATAAAAAAAAAATAAAAAAATAGCAAAGGCAAAGAAGAAGAAAATATGAGGGAAATATTATTATTATTATGAAGAAGAAAAAGTGTAAATAGAGAAAATTTTATATGATTCATAAAAATGCACTTATTGTGTCGTTTAGAGCATGCATGCATGCATGCATGTATGTGTGGAGAATGGATGGATCTCTGTACATTTTCTCTTGTTGTTTGTGGTTGCGCGTATACAGTAAACTGATTATAAAATAAAAACTTACCTATTTAAGCCATCAATGCATACACCAAAAACGCAAGGATTGCTTAGACAGGCAAAGCCAGCATGACCACAGCCGAATAGTGCTAACAGGCATACGATAGACAGTAGCCAGGTAAGAGCAGTTTTGGAATTGCTGGCTACATGATGATGATGATGATGGGTAGTATAGAAAAAGGCAGCGTTAGGTTTTTTACGTTTAGAAAACGTTGAAAATGATTTTGAAAATGAAGACAATAATGCTGATGTTGTATTGTAATAGCTGTTGTTGCTTTTAGTTGTGGCGGAAGTTGTTGTCGTCGATACTAAAGCTTTTGATGTTGATGTTGATGTTGATGTTGTAGTTGCTGTTGCTGTTGCTGTTACTGTTGGTGTTGCTCTTGCTCTTACCAATGCGACTTCATCATAAGCGAAGGATGTTATTGTTAATGGTGACGATGCTGGTAACGACAACAATGTTAGTGACGATGGCGGTGTCGAGTTGGTCTTTTGGCAGCTGATATCCGGTGATAGCAAAGCTGAATTCGTGGTAAACATTTGCTTGTCAGTATTTTGTAGATGGCAGCGTTGGTTTCGTGGCATTTCCTTTAATTTGTTGCTTTCACCTGATAATGTGGATTTTTTTAAAGCAACTGCTTCTGACGACGATAATGATAATAACGATGACGACGACGACGACGACAACGACGATGGTAATGATGATGATGATGAAGACGATGATGACGATGATGATGATGATGGTGATGGCATCATTAGTGGTAAAATATTTGCTACTGTTTTTGCTAGTTTCCTATGTATTAGCTTTGATTGGTTGGCTTCTGTGTCAGTGTCGGTGACGGTGACGGTGCCAAGGTTTACCATAATCTCTCTTGAAGTACTTTGAGTATAAATTTCAGCATTCATGGCATCGGTTAATATATGTGATTGTTGTTGTTGTTGTTGTTTTTGTTGTTGTTCTCGTAAAATTCCCAACGCATTTGTCAAATGCCGATGACTAGTATGGTTTTTCTTATAAGCATAAGTCTTAAATGTTTTCATAATTTTCTTTTTCGCATTCTACTATAAATTTAAGTTTCGTCATCTAAATCTAAATTACAAGATAAACCAACAGTGGGAGGGGGGCTAGAAGTTTAGAAGTTTAGAGCAAAAAAAAAAGAAAGAGATATAAAACATATAACTCAACTGTTGTTCGTGTTGTTGTTGTTGTAGTAGTATTAAGTCATTCTTGTCATTGATTAATGATTATTGTTTATGTGTATTTCAATAACACTGACACTACATGGAATTTTTCATGTTCATCTACTACTTTTCAATTTGTTTTTCTTGTGTATCCTGTTTCCTGTTTGATACTATTTTCAATCTTAACATCATCGATAAATTCGTTGCCGTTATTGTTTTTTTTTTTTTTTTTCTGTTTTAACTATTATTGGTGCAGCTGTTATGCATACAACATGATGATGCTCTTTTGATCCATTAAAAAAATCCTCTTAAACGCTTAACTGCTGCCACCAACGTCTGCTCTTGTTTATCAAGTAAATTATCGATTTTCATATCACTATCATATATCCAACATTGGAAAAAGGGAAGGTAAGCTGCGTTTGTTATTCAATTTACATCAGAACAAGAAGAAGAACAAGAAGAAGAAGAAAAAGGAATATTTCCTCAACTGTGTGATAATTTCTCTTGACTTGAATTAAAACTTGAGAACATATGAACTTTTAGAAGGCAGGGATTTACTTTACTTTTTTTTTGATCTACTTTTCAAAGGAATAATGGCGAGTGGTAGTCACTCGAAAAACAGATCTGTCTGTAATAATTAAAAAAATTCGAAAAAATACCTCAATTGAGAAATTTTAAATTCTCAACTCAAACTATATATATAAACAAGTCCTAGTTTTGTTTAAAAAAAAAGAAAAAAATTTAACGCTTATACCTTAGATAGAGTGGGTAACGGTAATTCGCGTCGCCCTAAGGCGATTATAGTTTTATTAATTTTTGTTTTGTTTTTGTGTACTTTTTTGTACGTTCTTTTTTGTTTCTTTTTTGTTCCTGTAACTTAGTAGAGTTAAACTCTCGTATTCGCACATCTACTTGTTGTTTTCTTGTTTTCAATTTTCAATTGTTATTGCTTTTCTTAGTTTTGCTTTTTTTGTTTTTTTTCTGAATGCGTTCTAGTCTTTACTATTATTATGGCGGCCTTCGTAGCAATCGTTTCGTTATTGGTTATTGACTTGTAAATTATAATGAATTCCATCCAACAAACTATAAAGAGAAGAAATAGAGAAACAAAAAAAAAAACAAAGAAAAGAGTTAAAAGAAATTGAATAAAATGTTAGTTAATTATTAAAAGTTCTTATACGAAGTGAATTATTAAAAGTTTTGATAATAGAGTTAATTAAAATTATTTTTTATTTGCATTCCATTTGAGAAAATTGTTAAATCATAATTATTATTTAACACAAGAAAAGTTTAGTTTTGAAAACAAATAAATGTTTCCGTTGTCAAGAACATTTAGAAATAAATTTGTAAGAACCATTCTTTAATTACTTAGTTTAATAAAGAATTTAATTCATAAGGATCTTTGTATTGAACCTCCTTCTCTGCATTGATACAAATTTATTATGTGAAAACCTCTTCTTATATGTGAATATCTATACGTAAGTCAAGGTTTCTTATAATGATGAAAGAATAGTGAACTAAGTAAAATAGTTATAGTAATAAATAGAAATATATACATTAGGACCTTGCCGAAGTTTTTATCAGTAAATTCTACAGCTGGAAGTGTTAAAGTAATGGGAAATACGAGTGTAAATAAGAGATGAATTCGATAATTTTGATCTTCCTCTACCTAAAATAACAATTTTCCATTTAGTTTTATAGAATTATTCAGCCACTAATTATGGAACGCTTCAAATTGCATTTTCTACATTCATTGTCGACATTCATTGTCAACATTCATTATTTGAAGAAATCTGCTGTCGAAGCCCATAAGCATAAGCTCAGAAGCTTATGGTAATGCTGCTCTATCATATCTCAATTGTCGTTTTGGGTTTCGATGGTTTAAAAATGGTGGATTTTGGCGCCAAGGGCAAACAACTGCCTGGAAGATCTAAAAATTTCGAAAATGGCGGAAACTCATTCATACCCATATTCGAGTTTGAACGTTAGTCGTTTCAATTTTATAGAATAAAAATAAATTATTTTATTTAAATCTATCTAAGCATAATGGAGAAGACATCTTCGTCAGAGACCCCAAGAAGCCTATACATAGACCTACTAGGCAGAGTAAATTTAATTATGATTTTATGTTTGGAAGAATTGCACGATCTTCAGGTAGCGACCAAGTTGTCTAGATTATAGTCCGAGCATTTTTGGAATATGCTTTAACAGTTTTGCTTCCGAATTATGGATATCACATTGACTCAATTGAGTTTGTTCAGAAGCGGTTTTTACTATTTTCGCCACTTTACCCGGATCGGAACCGAACTAGCTCTTTGTTTCTTTATTAAAATTTGATTCTTTATTGACCTGACATTATTGTTTCGTCGTTGCTAGAAAAGTGCAGATTTCGTATAAACTTTATGTGGGACCTACTAAATAGTACGAAATTATTGTACCGGTTTTGTCAAACGAAATTAATCGTATTATCGTCTCTCGTCATGTTATTCGCGAATTTAAACTAATTATACTTCAACAATTTAAACTCAATTATGACTCCTGTTAACTACTCTCGTATTCTTTGCTGCAACTTTAATAATATTTATCATCCAATTTCAGTATAGGAATCGAATAATATGGTCGGAGAACCTATTCCAAATTTTTTAATTTTCCAAGTAATGATTATCAAACTTTGCTTGTTTGCGCCTATCTAGTGATACGCTTCCATCCTGTATTCGTACAGCTTTATGGGTATAGATTAACGGAATTTTTTTAAATTTTTTTTCTTTTATAATATTTTTTATTCATTTACGTTTAAATTACGACTTTTTGTTTAAATTCAATTTGAAGCGCTTATCTCATAAGGCTTATATTTTAAGTCGTGTATTCTCGTCTGATAGCAGCAGAAAAGTTTTTTACATAAAAAAATACATATACAATCGATCCGACTGTCTGACTGCTAATGTACTGTTCGAGTTCCTAAGTCTGCAAATTTTTAAGACAAAAGTTGAGACTTAACTTTTTCAAATTCTACCGATCAAGCTTTGAAATGACCACCATTTGCGAAGAGAAAGACTTTCCAATAGCTAAACGTAGCATAAATCATTTTGCAGTTTAATTTACAATCCAGAGAAGAGCGAGAAAGTTTGATTAGGAAGATTTAGTCGTCTTAAAATGCATTCATCTTAATTAGCTTAAGCAAGGAGTTCGAAGGTTTTAGCTACAGTTGTAGCTGTCAGATTGACGTGCAACGTTTTCAAGTTAAAGCACTGTCTTTAGGATTTATACCAATTTGTACGTAAACTTGATGAAATGTACCCAGCTTAGTTACTTCGAACTTTGAACTCATCGTGCTCCGAGCGCAATATGTTAAGATCGACGGCAAGGCCGTACACACATAAAGCGAAGCTCATAGTCTTTACTTGCGTCATCTGTTCTGTAAAGCGTTATTCACCGCCTTTGAAGCTATGGAGGAATGCTATCAAACTGATGCAAATCAGCCTCAATACCTGAAAAGGCATAACGAAGTGGTTTCTCAGCGTAACAACTCTGGGTCACATATGAGACAACTCGTTCAGGCTTAGTAGTACTGAGTTTGGACATATCTTTTTTTACGGTTAGTGCAACACTATTGAATTGCCTTCGTTTCAATTTTTCTGTATATTGAAGAGTTTTATGCCAAAACGCATAATGAAGTGGTTTTTTAGCATAACAACTCTGGGTCATATATGGCACAACTCGTTCATGGTTAATAGTACTGAGTTCGGACATAGCTGATGCAAGATACAATTACTTGCAGGAGAACGTCACGTATCATACACTGGCCATACGGACATTATAAGATGATCGCACTGTGATCAGGAATATATGATCTATCTAGGATTTCAGATAAATGATTATGAACTTTACAAAGACGCAGTTATATAACTCAGTATAATGCAATGTTTACAAATAAGTATAAAAGTCGTGATTTTCATCTATTTTGTACATATAACAAACAAATTTTGGATTTGCAATGTCCCATAATATCACATAAAAGTTTTTACCGGATGCTGTGTAAGTAGCAGTATCGATACATCTCCCCGTCTTCTTATCATTCTCATCGGGTTAAATACGGGAAAGCAGTAAATGTGACCTCTCACGTTTATCGAAAGGGGGGTTAACTTTTGCATTTTTCGAAATTGTGGAAATTTTAATTTGCAACTCTCTCAATTACGACAAGGTATGAGATCTAATTGAACTCATTATATAAAACTATTTGTCAATCCATTCAGTTGATGGGCCTATTCATCCTCTAAGCCACATGCGGTAAGAATATATCAAGTTTGTAGGTATGTATGTGATACTAAAAAGGTCTACAGAAAGATATATCTTCTCCTCTCTACCAATCGATCCAAAATCATTTTCAGATTCGTTGTTATTATTCAAGTTATGATACCGATAAGTTTTGATCCAACCTTATGAACCTTATTAAAGATCAGATCACTTCAGATAACTTTTATAGAAACTTTTTTTCGGCAAGAAAGTACAGATTTTTTACTTTTTTTTCCTACAAAATTATTAGGCGAAGTGTTGCAAAGTTCTTTAAAATTAATAAAGTACTCGTCTCAAGACGATTATACCCTTCACTTTTGGCTTCGTTAACCGTCATGCAAGCCTTTTCTTCATATATAAGCTACAACTCAGATAGGTAGGCAGGTAGCTCATAGCAGTCGATATAAAACACAATTTTATTTTCTTTCCTGCTTTGTTGTTTATATATTTATTCAATCGAATATTGCAAATATTTAAATGTTTTTGTTTTTTTTTTTTTTTTTATTTTAAAGAAAACTATTTCGCATGATGTGCTTCTCATTTAAATCATGTAGCAATTAGTAAACTTGATTTAATGTTAAACGAAGCGTATGATTAATATTTAATATTTATTATTTGAAACAAATTTTTTCTGTCTCATTCATACGCGATTTATCGATTATAAGCTTAATAAAAAATTTCATTATACGCGAGTAAGAGTAAGTTAAAAAATATAGGATTAATTACAACTTAATGAGTACGAATATGGACTTAAATTGATATATATATATGTATATATATATATATATGAAATAAATGTGTCATTTTGAATTATATATATTGTGATAGAAAGAATTATATCACAATTTGAAATAATTACCAATACATCACATTATGAGTGAATGGAAGCGAATTTAGGTCACTTCTGTTTTTAGTTACTTTTTTTTCCAACAATTTCTTATAATGCGATCATAACGAGGTTGAACATTGAAAACCCATTTGTATTAGTTGCATAGCAATATTGATTAAACAAAGAAATTTGAAACATGCATGCATGCATGCATGCTTGCTTGCTTATGTATAGACATGATATTAAACGTAAACATATAAAAAGGACGTAAATCGATATAAGAAATCGGATAGCTATAGTACTCTATTTTACTGAAATATGAATGTGTTTGGAAAGCAAAAAAAAAAAAAAGGGAAATAAAGTTACGTGTGACACTGCAAAAATCAAAAACTATTATCAAGTATTACACGTTAATAGTTGACAGTACCAATCGTGTGATGACATGGAAAAATTTACATTTTTTCATATTAATAAATATTTGCTTCAGCCAGGAAGGATATATGTTTCCCATAACTTAATTGAGATGTATTAGTTCTAAGATTAAGATGAAGAGATATTAGTTCTAAGAGATAAATATTAACTTTTACAGAACCTGAGCTGATCTTAATTTTTTTTGTAATATTTTGTAAAGATTTGCTTTGATGCGTTCACATTCGAAATATAGTTGCTTGCTTGAACGTTATTGAAACTTTCTTTTACTATATTTACTGGGAAACAATTTTTTTAACCTTAGAAAGCGAGACGACTTATAGTGCGTCCTCTTGTAAAAAACAGCTCCGCAAACAAACGTATTTTACAAATGAGTAATAAGAAGCTAAGGCTTTTCTCTTGAGCTTTTCCATCGAGTCCATTCGAAAATTTTAATATTTGAAGGCTAGCAAATTGACTTTGTTTCCTCAAAAAAACTGTACCTTATTTTTAGATTCCGGTATCTCTGACTGCTTCTGGCTGGAGAACATAATTTAGCCGCAGTTCAAAAAGTCAAAATACATGTCAGATCATAGTATCAATTTACCATTAATTATAAAAATATAATTAAAGATTTTATTAGAAATTATTTTCAATCTTAAATTTTAAGAGAAGTGGCAGTCATTTTATGTGCGTAACTTTTCCAAACAGAATTTCTTTTTATAAAAATACAAAATCAATAATAATTTTATTGCTTTCGTTGTTAAAACCATAACAAGGCATCAATTTTCTGTCTGTTGTAATCATATCGCCAAAATTAATTATATATACTTCGCGTTTATTTTTTGAAGGCTTCCAAAACAGAAATTATTATAAGAAGTCTTATGATTTCATTGAAATTCATGTGCTTACCTAGAAACCATCATATTATGTAGAAGTAGTCCGTAAAGTGAGATTTTGTCTATCAAAGTTGCGGCAAAAAAGCACGACATACCGTAAAGCCCTCGAAGAAGAGAAAGAATTTTTTTGTTTTTTTTTTTTTTGGTTTGTAAAAATAAAGACGGAGGAAGCCTCTAATTTCAGACTTATATCTCCAGTATCTTGATTATTTTTTTGACTAATTGGTTGTGTGACTTTCTTTGTGAACGTTCGAGAACGAAATGAAAAAAAAAAGGAATGAAGAAAAATATTTGAATATCGAATGATAGGCTTATGGACTCAGGATTGTGTAGATCAATAAGAACAATTAATAGAAGATGTATTGTAGAAAGAAAAAAAAAATTTTCTGCAACAAAATTCAAAACTTTAAACGCGTTTTTTTCGAAACCGCACGCAGCCTAACGCCAATAATTTTAATTCTTTTCTTTTGAAGTTTTCTATAATCCTTTTTTAAAAGGACATTTTAAAGTGTGACACAATTAGTTTCATTTTTTGTCTTTTTCGTTCATACCTCGCTAATTGTAGATACGTAAATTAAATGATCTTTTTTTTAGATTAAAATTTAGCTTAGCTAGATTATGGCCGGAAGTAGAGACTCTCAAATTAAACATATCTGGTAAGAATGGAATGGACTCGGTGTTGCCATTACTTAACGTTTTTTTTTTTCAAAAACAAAATTGTTTTTAATACTTCGATGTCAAGTTTCGTCAAATAGTATTGTTCTGTTACTTTCTTTTCTGTGTCCAAAAAAACAGCCTAAAACTGCGTTTTTTTAAAGCTGCTGTGCAATGGTTAAAATGAACACAAACGTGTTTCTACAAAACTCACAGTTTTTTCGTGCAAAAAATAATATCAATACATTTATTTAAATCTGCTGCTTTAACACAAATGAATTAATATCTTACACGTGTTTTTCGAATGAAAAATGAAGCTCCTACAGTTTTACAGTCGTTATCAGTTTCAGTATTTTTTTTTATTTTTTATTTATGTGAGGACCAAAGTAGCGTGCTCGATTTGTACCACACTTAGGTTATGTTACCTTTTACTTTAGGGTTGTTTTAAACATTCTACCGCACCTTACTTACGTTAACTTACCTCTACTAATTGTAGCTTTAATTATTTTACATTAGAGTGAGTCATATGTAATTTAGAGTTTCATGGCCGTAAACTTATGACTACATTATTGAATGGGAATTATCACATTCGAAGTAGCAACAGCTGATGAATGTAGGTAATGCCGATTGGCAAAGCCAAACTGTTAGTTAGATAAGGATGAAAAAGAGAGAACTGGCCCTGTCCACCTTTCTGTTTGCTTTTGGTTAATGGAGTCAGTCATAAAATATTAATTTTGTACGATTATAATCTTTAGTGATAAGATACAAGAGCAGAATGTTTAAAAGGTTCTAAATAGGAAGTAAGAGACCAAATGGACAGATATTAACGAATTGGTTAAGATATGGATTTTGAATGGATTTTTGTAATATTTATTTTTGAAATAATTTATTAAAATAAAGATTTATCTAGGAATAGAATCCAGAATATAAGGAACGTATTTAATTTAATTGGGCTGCATAAGACTGACCTGACGGTCCAAGAAGAGGAAAATTCATTCTTCATAAATAGCTTTATTCATAAAAAAGCTCCACATTTTTTTTATATAGAGAGATAAACTTCAATGTTCCTAACCATTCTTCGAAGAACTTTAGTTTCGTAAAACTCAGCCAATGCAAATATAACTATAATCACTTCTATTATAACATTTTATTTATAAGATAACCTCAATACCGGACTCTCCTTAAGATCTATTCTCCATAACACTCTCGCCTTGATTATGTCATTATACCCACCGCCGAGGCGAAGGGTATATTTCATTTTGTCATTTGGTTTGTAACTACCAAAGGAAACTTCGGAGACCCCGCAAAGTATATATATTTTTGATCAGCATCAAATTTAAAATGGATTTAAGCATGGCCGTCTGTCCGTCTGATCGTCTATGTAATGTCTATGAGAAACATTTTCCTGGTCGCAAAATTGAAGGTATCTTTTTCAGATATTGGAAATTCTTCGCTGCAGATTGGTATTGAAAATGGATCAAATCGGTCCAAGAACTCGCCCACAGTACGATGTAGACTAAAAACACCTCTGATTTTAAAAACAAAAAAAAAATTGAATTTTTGCTTATTACTTGTAAACAATAGCAGATAGAATTAGAAAAATTTCCAAAAATGTTGCACTAATTATCTCGTATTCTCTGTGGAAAATGAAGAGGATCGACCCCACCTATTCGATATAACAGAATATTGAAATTTAATTCTTTTTGTAAAAATGTTTGTAACATTAAGAAAGATGCTTCTGGAACTACACAGAATGTGTATACGCTTGATCAGTATGAAATTCAGAATCCACCTAAACGTATCCGCCAGTACTGTCTGTCCATCTGTGTGGCTGCTTAACTATCTAATGTCTGTGATAAACATTCTCTTAACCGCAAAAATGAAGATATTGGCTTGAAATGTGGCAGAAACATTGGGAGTTTTTTCATTGCCACGCCCACCTATTACAATTTAGTTTTTCCCTATTTTTGTAAGAGAAAGGTGGTGGGTATAATTTTCTTACTTGTTTTTTTTTTGGTTATGAGTTTCACTTTGAGAAATAAAGATTTAATGCTCTGTGCAACTATCGTATCATATTTGTATTGCGTTTTAAAATTTGTTCACCAAAATAAAATTTGTTTTGTAATATTTGTGACGAATTGTTTTTGAAAACACATGTTCATCATTATTGCTTTTAATGTAAGAATATATTCTTTGAAATATGAATATGAAATTTTATATTTAATTCTAAAATGATTTATTTCCAAAATCATAATGATGATGATGATGATGATGATGATGATGATGAACAGATGTTTAATTATTTTAGTTTAAAAACACATTTTCTACGAGATAACGTTTTCTTTTTTGGATGTAAATATTACATTCATTTTTCAAAAAATTGAAAAAGAAAGGAAATACTAAAAATAAAAAAAATAAAAAAGAATAATCTTCTCTTTTAAAGGATATCTCAGCAGCCTTTGTGATTATCAACCGTAGATTTACAAAATGCTTCAAAACACAAACACTGCATATAAGCATCAAATATAAATATATATATGTTTGTATATATATGTTTGTGTTTATATATATATAATACTTATATATATATAATGCTTATAATATCTAGCATACTTTTGGGACCTAAAGTTATTGCAGAACAAATATATATATATATATATATGGAATGAAAAAAAAGATATTTATCTTTAGAAGAAGGAAAGTAGATGTGATGAAATCATAAAACGAAAAGAAAAAAAAAATCAAAAAGTTACTAAAAACTTCAACGCATCCATCCAGGTGCATAAGCAAACGTGAGTGACTGTGTTAGTCTGTGTACGTACGTAAATATATTGTGTATTACCACTCTATGTATTAAAAACATAAACAATAGAGTCTGTACACCACTGTGAATTCTCATTTGTAAGCATGCAAGCGCCTTTACATTCTTTGAACTGTTGTATGCAAAAAAAAAAAGAAAAAAAGTTGTCTCATATTTTTATATCCACAAACACTAAAAGAGATATAATAACTTTCTTGTTCCTTTTGTTACATATACAGAAGAGATGTAGATCAAAAATTTTTCCATGAATGATATATATATATATATATGCATATATGTATGTATGCTTGTATGTATGTATGTTTGTATGTATTTATGTATGTAAGGGTTTTAATTTTTGGAACCCTTAGAATGAAAAAAAATTTTTATATCAATCTCAAGATATCTCGTCAGTGTTACTGATTTTCTAAGATAGAAAATACGACGAATTGACTTATAATAATGGAAATATAAACTAATATTTATAAAAATTAATATTATTAATTCATTCATTAATTAATAAGATTCGTTTAATAAGTTTCAAAAACTCTCTGTTTCAAACAAAACCTGATCCTATATTTACGATTTTCTCTCTAATATTTCAAAGCATAAGTTTCATGTTCTTTTCATCTTCCGATTTAGCGGATGCGCAATATTCGTTTTGAAGCGACTATAAGCTGCTTTCTTACTTGTTTCTTGTTCTATTTTGAAAATAAACAAATTCGCTCCAATTTTTAGAAAAACTCATACCTGCCTAAGCATTAACTACTTAACCAGAACTAAAAATAAAAACAACAAAGATACACTACTCAACATAATTGTAGGTATGCGCTTATAGTTGTCAGTCCGTCTGTCTGTGAATGAGGCATTTAAATAAAAGAATTAAAGATGTGGTTTGTGAAATGAATAAAAATATTATAAAATAAATATTCCAAGATTTATTTTTATTACTGTCACGAATTCTCTAAGGAATACTTTTTTTTCTGTTGAATGAATGAATGAATAAAAAATTAAAAATGTTTTTTGTTATCATCAGCAATAAATAACAATTTTCAAGTCTTTTAGTGATCGTAATGAGCTTGAAAAAACAAAAAATGTATTTTCAGTTGGGTAGACAATTCGATGGCCCTAACGTTACGAAGCGTCTATGTAAGGATCTGTTGCGACCTTTACTGGTTTGGTTGCATGGTCGCCTTCTTATCGTTGTCACGTTAAATCAATTGAATTCTTATAAAAATAATTTGAGCTGTTTGCGCTACGAAACTTAGTTTGAGACCCATTGGTTTATAGGTTGATACTTTTATCCTTACTTGCACTCGGGAAACGTAGGTTTGTCTTAGGCATTACCTGCTTGGTTAAGCGGATAGATGATAGATAATTGACTCGTCTGCTTTGCTAAATAAGAAAATTTTTTTTTAAATTTCTATGCTTCCATACGTCATCCATCAAGGAACTATTGCTTTACAAAAACTTAGCCAATACAAACCCAAGTGAGACGTTTTTAGGTCAGTTAGAGTTCTCTGCTAAATCTATCTCTTTAGTAGATACTATTTATTGTCAGTGAGTTGCCGCTCGTATTTTACTGTTCTCCGATCTGTCCCAAGACTTTCCTTTCCTTGTCTTATCCTATGTATAGTACGGGAACGGTAGATATATGCCAGCGAGTTGTCATTCGTATCTTACTGTTCTCTGGCCTACACAAGGATCTTTCTATATATAATATCTTTCGGACTGCGCAGACGGACAAATACTCGTTTGGTTGATTGCTGAAATGATCACGTTTTTACTCCAAATAGCCTGCGATTAGCGCCCTAAATTAGTCAAACATTCAGTCGCCATAATTCATCGAAAAAATTATCAATATCGGATTGAAGTCTCAGCAGTGCAACAGTTCGAAAAGATCACCCCATGCTGATTTTTCTTTCCCCGCGAAGGTTTCGTTTTTTTTCCCTTTTTCCATTTCGAAAGTTTCACCTTTTTAAAGCTCTTAGTGAGCTATTAGTAGACGCAATATTAAAGCTTTAATGCGATATAACTACATAAATATAATACTACGATTTCCAAAAAAGCCAAACATTGAAGAAAAAGTAACAGATGACATCAAATCGAAGGTCCATTTTAATCTTAAGAAATTATCTTGGAACGGACTGCCGGAGGGCCCTGAGCTTAAACCTCAGCTATAGATGGACATAACGTTACAAATTAATATGTAAGCTCCGGTATAAGTTATATCACTAAGGATTCTTCTAGAGGGAGACAGACAATCATACACAGAGATACAAAATTGTGAAAAGAGATGAAATGAATTCGGATAACTAGAGTTGAAGGGTTAGAGTAGAGAGAGCGAGAGAGACAGACATCGGTAACTTTAATAAATCATTCGAATAAGTTTCTGAATTGTATGTAATCTTTCTAATTAACTAAAAATTACAAAACTCGACATTTCAGTTTTCTTTTTAGTTTTTAATTAAAAAATTTTCAAAGAAAATAGGTATCAAATTCAAAAAAAACAGTGAATTGTTTACCTTAAATGGTAAAGGTGAATAACTGTCATTAATTAATTAGAATAACCTGAGCTATTGCTGGATTGCATACACTAAAGAAATGGCGAATTGCGAAATTTGTATTTCAAAAAAAAAAAAAAAAGAAAATCTATCAAACCACCTTTTAAGAGCAGATTGAGCTCATTGTTAAAAAATTCAGTAACCAAAAATTTTTTTATATTTTTTTTCGTATTTTCATTTATTTAATCTTGGACGAAAGTCATTTGTTTTAATTCCAAAAAGTTGACATCGATGAGAATTCTTAAAGTAAAGCCACATGTAAAAAACCTAGAACGCGGGCAGAAGGGACTGAAAATAAAAATTTATAACCGAACAATTTGTTATGGAATAAAAGATTCCAAGGAGACTTTAACTGTTAAAGCAGTTTCCCCCTTCACACTTATGTAAATATCATATTGTTTGGCTTAAGAGTTTGGGCTGGATTTTTGCATAGCAGATGTATGTAGATAATGCATATCATATTCATAAGAAAAAAAGAAAAAGAAAAAGAAAAAAAAAATTACATTTTTATAGTTTAAGAAAAAGAGAAAACAGGAAAAGAGGAGACAGCTACAATAAATAAACGAGAATATATAACAAAAAGATTTTTTTGTGTGCAAGCTTAAGAGCTCGCATAAATTATTTGTCAAGAGTTTCACTGATAACAAAGTAACGACAATAGCGGCAGCATCAACAACAATAACAACAATGTAAAATTGATTCCAACATTTCTATGACAAAAAGTTATGAATCGTTCTACATTAATGGCCACTGCGGTAAATAAGTGAATCTCATCAACATGTAAAATGATTCAGAGCATGTCCGACATAAGAAAACATTAGTAAATTAATTTTGAAAAAAAAAAAAAGAAAAAAAATTCTCTTAAGAAAGCAGCAGCCGATACTTCAAATGGAATATTTTTAATTTTACTTAAATTAAAAACAAAACAAACATGAAAAAATATTCTAAACTTTTCGCATTAAACAAAAGAGAAAATTGCTTCGAAAGATTTATGCGCTTTCGAGACCCCTTCAAGCATGTCTAAATCTTATACTAGTGTTAGGAAAAATAATTTTGAATGTAATAAAAAAACTACTAATCGGTGTATGATGATATTTCATTGCGAGATAGAGCATTTACTTGATGTATCGTTTGTATTATAAATATATCGTATATTTTCTAAATTACATTTTTTACGACTTGGCAGCACTTTATGAGAAATTGCACCATCAAAAAAGTCACTCCATTTCTGATAAAGTTTTGGTTCGGTTTAGGTAATTTTCAAACTGGATCGGAAGATTTGATTGAGCTGAAACGTACTGTAAGAAACTGAGTTGTGAACTCGTGCGATGATTTTTTATCTCAATCTGAGGTTTGTCCATCTAAGTAAATTTTTGAGGAAATGATTAAGAGACATTTTAATATCGATTCCGCCGTCTAGGCTAGTGATGTGCATATATGTACATTTTTGTGTGGAAATATAACGGGAAATAAGGTGAGATGAGAATTTTAGAAAATCTATTTCGAATTTTTTCTAAATCTACTTCTCCTAAAGTCATCTGACAAGAATTATAAATACTGTGAAGGAATATTACAGAAAAAATACTTTATTTTCATGTAAAGACACACTTTTAATGGGAGTCATTTTATAGGAAAGGCAGCTTAAAGCATGAACTTATATAATAAAAAATTTAGAAAATGGATTTTTACTGTAAAAGATTCTAATCTTCTACTATTTCTGTTGTAAAGCACTAAAATTAGAATTTTCAGCCTTATATAGATTTACTTTTCATAAGGGCCCCTTTATATTTGAGCAGGGTCCACAAAATAGACCTACATGATCCAAATTTGGTGCAGTTAATTTTTATGTCAAATTGTTGTGCGGGAGCCATCTTCATAATAAGATAATAAAAATTTGTCCTTTTCGTCAATATAAAGGCTTACATTTTATTAGAGTAGTAATGTGGGATATTTCAAAAAATAGGCCTATTCAGTCCAAATTCAGTGCAGTTAGAGTTAATGTCAATGATTTAAAATTACAGACCAATTTTGCATCATGCAATATTGAAAATGAGAACCTAAAGGTGAACTTTTAATGAGAACGCTGCAGTGTACGTATGTTCCCAAAATTATATTTTGAGTTTCTCACATTCTCGTTGAATGTCATTTCCGAATTCGATTTTCATTTCATACCATTTGCAAACTCCTTTCACATGGAGTTTTCTATGACAACGAATTACTCATGCAATGCATTACATTTTATTAAGCAATATTGTAGTTTTTTTTTTTATTTAGCAAAGTCAGCAATAGCGCCCTAATTCGTAATAAGTAAAGTATCAGAAAAGAACATTATTGAAAATAATATTCTTTATTATTAGCTCGATAGAATAAAACGCTTTAAGTCAACGATTTTTACTAAAATTGTGACTTCTAAAAAATAGACTTACATGGTCCAAATTCGGAACAGATTACTTTTATGTCAAATTACCGTTACAGACCAATTTTCATTGTGAAATATTAAAGATCACACTCTTTACAGAACTTTATTTGTCACAAGAACACTTATATGGGATGAGATCCAATAGGTAGAGCATGTAGTTCACACTTCATACAATTAATTTTTATGTCAAATTACTACTAGGGTCTCATTTGTTTATTTTCATATTAAAAATTTGGGTTTTTCTACCATATAAAAGCTTAATTTTTCTATAAGAAAGTTTATACGGGAGATACTTAAAAAATTGATCTAATGCTATCCAAATTTTTCACATTTATTTTACTTACTAAAATACTAGTTTTTAACGATTTTTGTTAAGTAAAAACTTCTTCGAATGGGACTTAATATGGTCGCAAAAATGGTCCGATCGAATTCATTTCGAATAACGATCGTCTTTGGGCCGAAAAATGCTTCTTCGATATATCTCGAAAATTACTATTTGTAGATAGACCACCAAAAATTCATCGACATCGATATCAGATAGACATAAAGAGAGATAGGCTTAAATCGATTCAGAAATGATACCAAATCGATCGGGGTAGTTAGACTTAAGTCCGTCTTGAGCCTTTCTAGATGTTGCAAATACTCGCACCAACTTATAATACTTTGTAGCACAAGTCGTATATGATATAAAGACGAGCTTCTACCATCACAAATTCTTGGATGAATAAGGAACTTTGTTTCAAATTGAAGCAGAAAATATTTTCCATCTCAATCGTGAAGTTCTCTTATTAATATCTGATTCTCTTTGAGAGATTAGCATATCATGTTGTTGATTGCTTCACGTTAGCGCAGAAGTAATAAAACATTTCATAATTCTCAACAAGAATGTTAAATGGCTGCCCTGCCAAAGTCTGGTAGATAATACAAATATCACACTAGATAGAAGCGCAGTAATCTTGAGTTATGGATAAGAGGTATTATTACATAAAATAAAAAAATTTTAAATCATGAATCATGAGATTCTAGGTTTTGGCGGTGCCTCACTCTGATTGGGAAATAGAAGGGATCGTGTGCAGCTTCCTTATCTTGTGTTCGAAACACAATGATTAATTGCGACAAACAAAGTATGCCAGTAACCAAACTAAATATTTCATTCACTCTATTTAATTTGAGCACAAAAATATATGCAGTAGAAGTGCTTGGATTAGAGAAATTTAATATAAAAGAGAACAATTTTAATTTCCAAAAACCAATTTTGTACGTGCAAATGCATATCAATAATGAAAAATTCTTCATCAGAAAAGGGGAACGACAACTAACTTTATCATTCTCATCTATTATTCTCAGTTCATCTATCTGTTGTTAGAAGTTTCAAAGTCTGAATTTCAGTTTATTATATTTTGCTACATTGAATTGAATGAATTATAAATTAATTTAGTCTTAGCACACACTAGGTATCATTAGCTTTGCTTTAGAAATCATTAGCTTTACTTTGGAAATCGCTCGCCTCTAGAAAAAAAAAGAAAAAATATTAAAATAATTAATAGTTTCCAATATATATATTGCTTCTAGCTTTTTAAAAACTTTATGTGAAGAGAATAAGATTGTGATTCACAGATCTCTATTCTATATCTTGTGCACGACTTAAGTGATGGGTATTTGGAATTCGCTACAAAATCAAGTTTGTTTGCGTTTAAATATTAAAACATATAGAAAGAGAAAGAAATTCGCATAAAACGACTAAGAGGAAGAGTGACAGAGAGAAAACGAGTAAGTCAGCGAGAAAGTCATGAAAAATGGAAACAAGAAACCAAATGCGAAAATTGTCAACACATACGCGCACGGCCAAATTAAAGCAATTTAGCTGAATAGAAATTTAAACCAAATAGCTGCGTTATATGTGTGTATTGCGGCCAGTGTGTGTGTGTGTGTGTGTGTGCCAGGGTACATCTATGATGACAAAACAAAACAGCAATTAACATGATTCGATTTAATTTTGAACAGAAACTTGTCCCATTTAAAAAAAAAAAAAAAAAGAAAAAATTAGATGTAGAGAGAAATAACAGTACCCAGCAGCTAAAATCAAAAAGCATTTCACTATCTATCGCATGCACATTCATGTAAACGAATGCTTTGATGTCCACGAGGCGACAAATTTACTTCGCTAATACAACGTTAAATAAAAATACCAATACATACACGTGTAGAGGCTTAAATGTCCGACAGTGATGTATATAAATGCCAATTAAGAGTTTCGTAATATTAGTTAAACTGAACTAAGCGCATATGTCCACATGTGTGTGTGTGTGTGCGTTTGAAATTGTACTACTTGTATAAACACGCTGTCAATGGCAAACATAAGCTAAAATGATTGCATTTAGTTTTGGGGCACGCATTGAATGCCTTTTTGTTACAATCCCGAAGGAAGGAATAAAATTTTTAACAATTCAGTCAGTTTTAATAAGAATGAATAATAGGAGTAATTTAGCTTTAATATTTATATAGGATGGTATTAGCAATTGAAGCCAGCTGACTTGTTATGAAAAATATTTTCTCCTCTATTCAGTCTAAAAGTGTTTAGTGATCATGCTTATACATTTCTAATAGCGTAGTCCATCTGATAGAGAAAACCGCTATTGGCATATACCTTTTGGCTTCTTTTGTCACGATAAGCTTTAATTAAAGTTAAGTTAATCGCAACTAATCCATGTAATTACAATGACTTTTGAAAGGGGTGTCCGTCATCGATTACCTTTAGCGCTTTATGTGTTGGAGTCTTTAGAAACTATTTTTAATTACAGGGTTGCATTTAAAATGTTCATTGTTCAGCCATGAAAACATATAAAGAATGAAAACAATAAGATTTCATTGAGAAATTAAAAGAAAAACCAAATATTGTTTGTTTCTCTTATCTTGCCATAGAACATTTGTAATAACAAGTAATGAGAACATAACAAACGTCTCCGAGACATTGGAATCGCTGAACAATTTCCTATTTTTTTAACAATAGGGTTTTCTTCATTTACCTACAAAAGAAAAGATGTCAAATTTACCTTTGTCACCGGTAGATGAAAAATTCCCACCTCGGTATCAGAATACGAGATAAGAAAATCTTAGCATTTTACATCTTTATACTATAAATGAACTTGTAAATGGATTGCGAAATGAATTTGGAGATCAAAAAACATCATGGAATGGAAATTATAAAAAGTTCAAAAACATATTTTCACTTGCAATTGAGCGACTTAAGAGTTTTATGTTACAAAAGAAAATACAATCAGTTGTTTATTTGAGGTTTTGTCAATTGACCAAGAAAGACAATTCTCATTTGCAACTTTTAAATGAATCTTGTAGGTATTCTCGTCAATTTTCAAAACTACTGCAGGGCTACTTTGGAATTTCCTTAACTTTTTTCTAATTTGCTACAGTAGTTTGATTGTCTAGCGGATCTCATAAATTTTTTAATTTAATCGGCGCGATGTTTTAATATTTTATTTTTATACTCACCACTTAAAGTATGGAGTATATTTCATTTTGTCATTTTGTTCGTAACTCTTAAAAGGAAACTTCGGAGACCTCGCAAAGTATATATATTCTCCTGATTAGCATCAAGTTTAGAATCAATTTAAGCATGTCCGTCTGTCCGACTGTTTCTCTGTGAAATGTCTGTGATGAACATTCTTCTGGCTGCAAAAATTAAGATATCAGCTTCAAATTTGGCAGAGCCATTAGAAGTTTTTGTGCGTAGGTTGATATTGAAAACGGGCTAAAACGGGCTGAAAGGAGACGCTCGCAGCACAACGTAGATTGAGTACAGATTTCTTGCTCATTAATCGTATATCATAGCAGAGAGAATTATAAAAATTTCCATAAATATTGCGCTAGCTATTCTGAACTCTCTGTGCAAAGAAGAAAAGGATCGCCCACGCCCACTTGCTATAATAGACTATTGAAATTTGATTTTTTTTGGAACATTAAGAAAGATGATTCTGGAACCATACAAAATATATATATTCTTGATGTATTCCTCCGGAAAATGGAAATTTCCCCAATTGAAGATATTCGGAACTGGAAATATTCCCAGTTGGAAATTCACCCAATTGGGAATATTCCAAATTGCCCACGCTTACAGTATAAGCTGAAAGCACGTCCGTTTTGCACGGTGTTCCATAAAAATAGAAAAAATCTCCCACGTCCACCTATTAAAATTTACGTTTTTCAGCTTTTTTCTAAGACAACGGTGGTGAGGATAAAAGATTCGGCACAGCCGAATATAATTTCCTTGCTTATGTTTAATATAGATCAATATGTTTGGAATTTTCTAGTTTGGCCGCGCTAGATTTTTAAACTTGACTATTTTTCCATAGCCGGGTTATACTAAGATACTAAATTTCAAAAAATTTTTAAAAATAGTTCTGGAAAGCAAAATTTAAATTTGCTTAAATTGTTTGAAAGTTATTTTCATGCACATTGATGTGATATATATCAATACAGTTGGAATTTTCTAGTTTTGCCGCGCTAGAGTCTTAAATTCGACCGTTTTTACGATGGTCGACTACCGTCAACATAACATATCGATTTTGAAGCATTTATTGAAAGGAAATCACTAAAGAAACGGGCTAATTTCTTATATAATTTTAAAGATTGTTTCATATAGATTTCCATGGCGTTTAGAAAAGTCTCCTAGGTATCTTAATTTGGATGCAGTAGGCTTCTAAATCCAACTATAGCTTGACGCTAGTTCCTTTACAGAACTATGTTAGTCGTTTTACAGAGCTCTGTTAATGTATTTTAGTTGGTAAATGTCTTTGCTAGTTAAAGTCGAATTAATCTTTACGCCCTTCATAAATTATGCTTACTTTCATAGCGATTAGCTTTCTTATATAACATATGTCTAGGCAAGCAACTTTTGCCAATTTTTGGAATCTTTTTTTAAACCCATTGCCGGAGGATTATATTAATTTTGTTAAAGGAAGGAAGCTTCGGAGACCTTTCACAAATTATCAAATTTGAATGATTGTTTTATGTGTACACCTGTCTAAGTATCTGGATAGTATCTATGGTCTATTGATCGCAGAAATTAAGAAATTTAGAGTCAAATGTGATAAAAACTTAACATGGTATAGAAAATTTGGTCACAAACGAATATAACGTTTGTTTTTTTTTTTGTTATTTTATACTGGCATCGGTTATGTAAATTATGATTTATAAAAGTGCTCTTATACGACAGAGCTCTAGACAAATTGACAGACATTTTTAAATTACGCGACAAACTTAATGTATCCATATAACAGTTAAGAGATGAGCATTTAAACCAACCGCCGTCAATGTCAATGTTGAATGTTTGCTATTAAAAGTTTATATATATATATATGTATATATACGTATATATACATATATAAGAGCATCCATACACATACACTTAGTTACATTCACTAGACTACCAGTGTTTGAAGTGTTTTTTTCGTTATCGTATGAATAAAATTCTAAAGAAATATCAGTTTATTGGAGCATCACACGTCATTCAATCTTAAACATATAAAATGCATTCGATGCATGTCATTTTCCAGATATACTGTATGTATGTATGTATGTGTGTAGTAGTAATATTTTAAGTGATATATTTGGTAGGGTCGATTTTGATATACGCTTTCACGCGAATATATATATACATATATATATATATATATATATGTATTTATACTGTAGTTTTTATATGTTTGTAGAACACGTCACTCAGGTGTATTATGCAAAATAAAATGGTTATACTGTGATTCAGTTTTTAGTTTTTCATTTTTCAAGAGATTTGTGCTATTATTCTCTTTTTAGATTTTCTTTTTTCAATTTTTTGTTCCATTTGTTGTTAGATGAGACTCTCTAGGCACCATAGATATTGTGTTGTAAGGCACTTACCCGGCACATGTGTACATTGACAATAAAGCTTGATGGTTGACTGTACTCAGGCGTATATGATTTCGTGTACATTTGAATACTAAATTGCTTTGTGTGTGTGTGTGTGTGTGTGTGTGTGTGTGTATGTATGTGTGTGTTTGTGAAAGCTAACACTTTTGTTTGTTAAAGAAACAAAAAAAAAAACAATACATACACACATCAATATAAATATTAACAACAAATTTGTATTCATTACTTGTAGATTTACTTTGTCCATCATACACTAAAGGCGGATAAAGAGAATCATTCGGTTTGTGCAACACTTCAAAAGTACATATGTATTATTACGTAGTTTTAAAGTGGCTTTAAATTTTTAAATTCAATTGATAGCAGATTTGAGAAGAACTTTAAAAAGAAAAAAGAAAAAAGAAAAAAAAAGTTTTGTTCCATTTTTGTTGAATAAAAAGAGGACGAAAGCTTAATCCATCCATGTCATGTACAATAAAAATAAGGTTAATATGACTAACGTTTTCGTTTTGATGAAAAGTCGTTTCGTGAATAAAAACCGTAACTAGTTGAAATTATGTTAGCCTTGTCCTATTTATTAAACGTTTGAGCAACTTTGCGGTATTTTGTTATAAAATATTTGTACTGAAAACCACTTTAGATTAGAAAGTAAAGAGTACAGTTTTATTTATTTTTATGTTATTTTATTTACATACGTTACTGCATATTTTTCATTCTAATTGGCTCAATAATTTTGAATATGTTTCGAAGACGATTAATTTTGTTTTTTATTTTATTATAAAAAATGGATATATTTTGTGTCAATATTTAATAAAATTAATTTTAAATTAAGTTTTGCATTTTTTCAAATACTCCAAATGTTGAGGATTTTCAAAAGTATTGAGATGTTCCAAGTAGTAAACATTTATTTATATATTTAGTTAGTGTGTTTGCACCGTATAACGAGAAAGATTCACCCGTTTTCAAAAATTTTTTGCCTGAAAATTTAATGATTCTAAAGCGTGAGTTTTACCGAGTGTTAGGAGTCAAAATGGCGAACTAGTCTTTAGCAATAATAAATTAAATCGCATACCACGATTACTTTTTACATCCGTACTGATACATTTTGTACCAAAATTGTTTCCCGCCATCCAAAATTTAATCTCCTTTTTCTCTCTCTCTTTCGCTATCGCTTTTTTCGCTTTCTTTCCTAGATATACATATATTGCTCTCTCCCCCTCACTATCGCTTCCTCTTTCTCGCGCTCTCCTTCATTCACTCCCTCTCTCCCTCTCACTCTCTCTAACTCTCTCTCTCTCTCTCACTCTCACTCTGTTTAACTCTCTCTATCTCTCTCTCGATCCCTCGACCTCTATCTCTCTCTCCCTCTCTCCCTATATAGCGCTCTCTCTCTCTCTCTCTATATATATATATATCTATCGCCTTCTCTCCCTCTATATCTGTACCTCTCTTTCTCTTTCTCTCTCTCTATCATTCTCTTTCTCTATCGCGTTCTCTCTCTCTCACTCTCCCTCGCTCTCTCTCCCTCACTCCCTCGATTTCTCTCTATCTTTATGTCTATCTATCGCTCTCTCACTCTCTCTCTCTCTCTCTCTCTCTCTCTCAATCTGTATGTCTAGATATCGCGCTTTTTCTCTCTATGTATCTATCGCTCTCTCACTCTTTCCTCTAATTCGTTCTCTCTTGCTCTCTCTCGCTCTCTATCCTGGATATATATATACATACATATATATATCGCTCTTTCTCTCACTCTCCCTCTCTCCCTCTCTCGCGATATCTCTCACTCGTTCACTCTCTCACTCTCTGTTTCACTTTCTCTCATTTTCTCTCTCTCTCTCTCTCTCTCTCTCTCTCATTCTCTCTCTCTCTCTCTCTCTTTCTTTCTTTCTTTCTCTCTCTCGATCTTTATCTCTCTCCTTCTATCTATCGCTCTCTCTATATATATATATTTATAGCGCGCTTTCTCTCCCTATGCATATATCTTTATCGCGCCCTCTTTCTCTATATCTATAGCTCTCGCTCTCCTTCTCTCTCTATCGCTCTCGATGCTAATTCCTCTTGCTCTATCTAATGTAAGTCAGGCTGCTTTATTTTGCCTTGACACAAAAGCACTTTGGAACCCTGCAATGCTCTCAACCTGCGTCGCCTGCGTTGCCTGCGTCGTATATCAGTGCAATCACTTAGGCTGTAGCACAAAGCGTTAGAATTAAAACACTAATAGATCTAGCAACTCTTTAGATTACCTAGTGTGCCTCTACTAAGTTAATAAGAGCGTCTTGCGCTAAACAATTCACGGTATCCTTTATTCAGAATGCGAAACTAATAGATACTAATATATCTTCTGTAATTTATTCTTCTTTACTTAAAGTGTCGGGCTTCTACAGTTCGTTGAATAAAAAATGCGCCGTACTGTTATATCGTAGGTATTTTCACGTAATTTTAAAGAATGAATAGCGGAGTTTAGTTTTTATACAATTTTCTAAAATTTACACAAATAATGATACATAGGAATTTCTACTTTGAATACTTTGGATATTCTTTTTCTACGAAAGTTTGTATAAGCATTCAAGGACATACTATTCGTAAGTAGCTTGAATGTTGATTTAACAAGAATGTGTATGGAATTTCCTAATCGTTTCACTTACTTACAATCTAAGCTGGTTTAAAGACTTTACTTTATAGAAGAAAAAAATTCTAAATATTATCCTTAAAAGAGTATTATAAGTTTATTTTGAAATTACCCAGAAATATAAATTTAAAAAAAAAATGTATTAAAGAAAATTTTTAATATTTCCTCGATAAAATATAATATCCGCAGTAGAAAAGAATAACACTAATAACTGACGACAATATCATATCGGATCTACCCGCACATGAAATTTCTTTCTCTTTAAATTTTCAACTTCATTCTACTTAGATCCACAAAACTTTTCTTCTAAATTACTTTTAAATTGCTTTTTAAATTCTTTTTGCATTTTATTAAACAGAGATTTAATTTTGAATATTTTTTAAATTCTTTTGCGTTAAAACTTTAAAATATATTTTTCTATTAAAAATTTAATACACAATACGCATCCACATTCAAGTTTACACATAAATACTCGTGTGCTGTCTTTTATTCTATTTTCGTATGCTCTCTCCCTATTTCATGCGTGTAGATGTATGTGTATATACGTTTGCATACGTAAATATAAGGAATAATGCAAGTCATTGTCGAATTTCGAGTGCAATCATGAAATCTTACGCAAGAAATCTTATGTAAAAGGTCACCATTAGCATTAGTTATCTATTGTATCGTCTTTTGTGCGTGTATGCGACTGAGTTTATATATGTTTACATTACACATACATATCACTTTGTTTACGTTTATGTAGCTTTCAATGCATGCATGCACACACAAACACATAAGATTTTGCATCAATAGTAATATTTTAGTAGAATTTCTGCAAATTTCACTTTGTTTTACTCTGTTAAACATTTCGAAAGTATTAGAATTATTTGAATTATACGCATTTTGATTGAAACGAACAAGTATCCATACATATATGTACAATTTGAAAACTTATGTAAATACACAGAGTGACATACATATTCATTTAAGTGTTTAGAAAATAAAATCTAATTGGATCATTTTATATAAAAAATATTTTTATGCAAAGAAATGATAATTTTTTTTAAAAATTAATTGGAATTAAATCATCATATAAAATTTTAAGTTTTTCAAGTATTCGAGATTAGTGCGGTCATTTGTAACATCCATAAAAACTGGAGACAGGATCTGTCTTTCACTATATATTAATCGATTCAGAACTGTTTTCTTAATCAATTTAAACAAATCTGGAACTTATCTCTCTAATGCTTATTTGTCTCGAATATCATTATTCTACTCTCGACGTACAACCCTCAATATACAACTATCAGTATAGAGCTGTCAATATACAACTATCAGAATACAACTCTCTATTACAACTGATTATTACGACTGTACGTTACCAGGCCAGGCTATGGTAGTGTGTCAAATTTCACCTTAAAAATTATTATTTGTAAGTTGAACACAAAATTACCTGAACAGAGATGCAACTGAGAGGACGGACAGAAAGGTTTAATTGCATTGAAAATATAATTTCGAAACGATTGATACAACAAATAGTGGTTCAATCTCAAGCCTTTTGGTTATCACTAGTTCAGATCGATGTAGCATGGCTTGGCTGACACGCTGTTTCACAGTTCACTATTTCGTGAGTTCTTCCGACACGGTATCGCCATGTTACCAGAGAGAGAGGAAAAAGTTGTACAAAATGATGGAAAATATTTTAATTAAAATAAATTTTATCAAATTTTTTTAATAAAACACTTTTTCAAGTGAAAAATTGATCAAAATTAACGCAGGTGCCTAATAGTATAGGTGAGGTCCAAGGACTCATACTAAAGAGCTTGAATCTCCATAAGTACAGAAAAAATTACCCAATTGCTGGAAGTATAGTGCAGTATCTTCCAGTAAATAGAGAGGGTAAGAGCTCGATTGATTATAATAGACTTTTCATGTTGCGGTACGATTTGCCCGATATCGCAATACAATATAATAGAGTAGAAGTATGGAAAGAATTATATTACACGAAGTGATACAGAGTATTTAATAGTCGATTTTTCGCGGTCATAACTTGTTATTACTTTCTAACGAAAGTTTGTAAAAAAAACATGGACTTCCATTATTTTGACCCTGAAGCGCAAGAGAAGCTGAATTCAACTTAGGTTGTCTAATTCAAAAGTAGCCAAAGGTTTGAAAGTCGAACAAAAAAAAGTTAGGCCCAAAAATATTTCAGATTGCATAACAAATAATTGAAATTTTACTTAAATTTAGTAACTCGGCTGCATGCAAAAATACCTGAATAAAAAGTGATTTCAGTCAAAAAAGTGAATTATTTTCCACCAAGACGAGTGATCCTTTTGTAGAGAGGTCGTTACAATATCTTAGAGAATTTACATCTTTTTTTCTCATTTTCAAGTTTATCTGGTTGAGTATTTTCCACCGCAGTAAATGAAACATGAACAACGGACGACGGAAGCAACTCATAATTTTGAAAGAGCTTGCTTGAAAGACGATTGTCTTCTTAAAGCCGATTCTTAAGAAAATGAACTTTACGTTGAACTTTAACTTTTAAAAAGATTTTGATTAGCATGTGGAGCATAAGAATTAATACAATTTAATATTTTTAGAAAATATAACGCTTATTTGAACTGCTTCTCTCCCTCTGCTTTTTGTTTCTGTATCTCGTGAGGTTACTTTTGTAGCGCTCAATCACAGCTGCCCTAAAATTTATATTTTCTTCTTTAAGATTTTTCTATATTTGGTTTAGAAAAAGCAGAATCATTGAAATAAAAGAAAAAAAAAGATTTTCATGAAAATAATTTTGAAGAAATTTCTTTTTAGAAAAAAGAAATAAAGAAAAAAAAGAAAGAAGAAAATCTGTTATACATTAAAATGAATTTGTTGCAGATATGTATGTGTTCTCGTGCGTAACATGGGTGATTATTAAATGCAATTAAAAGTTTAAATGTTTTCTTCTGTTAAGAGTGTAACTTAAGGAGAATTTATTTGTTTATTTACTCTATACACATACTTTTTAAGACCCTTATGTTGTTGTGTGTGTGTAACTTTTTTCTTATTCGTACCATCTTAAGTGTTTTAATTTATTTCCTCCATCATTCCTTCTGCCAAAAAAACAAATAAAATAAATAAATAAATAAATATGTTTTGATGTTTGTTGTGTCTATGAAAAAGAGATAAAGCGAAGCGAGAAAAGAAATCGTTAAGAGATGATATGAAAACTTATTATTCATATTGTTATCATATTCGCAACGGAAGGCGTATAAAGTTTTTCAAATGTTTATAGTTCATCAGAGACTTGATAAAACGTATGAAGTATAATCGCAACACTCTTGAAAGACAGGTAGGAGAACTCTTGCGCACACATCAGAAATGCTTATTTATTCTTAACTTAACTTTAAAAATCATATTGATGATTTAAATATATATAGAAAAAAATTTGACTTGAAATTCATCAATTTCTTCACGTCTAGTATATTAAATTAAATAATCGGTATATGATGCTATCATAGATTACCATAGGATACCTGCCTATTAGGCCTAATCCTACGGTGCACCTAAACACAGGACTATTTATCAGCGAACGATAGTTTATGTCCCTCAAGCACTAGAACAATCCCCATGAAGGGGGCTGCATTATTGTCGAGGTTCGTCTTCGCTGGGTATAGTCCAGAGTTTCCCTTTGATTAGAGGATGTTTCCATCTATCTACTTCCACAGCCACCACGATACAACCCCGATCAGGCAAAAAGCATTCTTCAAGCAGTATATTGGGTAAGCAACACTTACAAGTTGCAAACTTTCTTCGGCAAAACTAATCCCCGTGGAATTTGGATCTATACATCGCGGAAAGTCCTTTCTAGCATTTTATCTGTCGAATTATTATGTATTTGATAAATAAGTGACACAGCAGAGTGTATTGGCCAAGGAATGCTTACAAAGAGCAATCGGTATATGACATAAAAGACAGTCTTGTGTTTAGAAGGCCTTACAATTTCCGTTCGAGTTATGTTACCCTGACTAGAATGCAAAGGTACGGCCTTAAATAATTTCAAGTGTAAAAGCTTACACGTTGCGGCCTATGGATAAGAGAACCAATCAATCTTATGTTGCATTTATCATAAAATATAATTCTTACGCTCGGTCCACGATGCAGGCCTGGATAGATTACGTTTACGACGCTTTCTTAGATATTTACTCAACTATTTTAGAAAGAAGTTTAGCTTTACATTGCTCTCAAGAATTTTTGGCATAACATATTTTCTTCAGTATTTTGTTAGAGAATCTAAACAAAAAGAAACAAAGGATGCAAGATTCGTTTTAAACCAAAACTTATTTATTTACTTTTTGGTTCTTTTTATACCCACCACTCCTCGAAGATGAGCGATATATTTCATTTTGTCATTTGGTTTGTAATTCCCAGAAGGAAACTTCGGACAGCCCACAACGTATATATATTCTTGATCAGCATCAAGTTTAGAATCGATTTAAGCATGTCCGTCTCTCCGTCTATCCGTGTAGTGTCTGTGGTAAATATTCTCCTTATCGCAAAAATGAAGGCATCGTCCCCAAATTTTGGAAGAAAAGTTCCTATTGGAATTGGGTCAAATCGTTCATAGGCCACGCCTACAGTCTAAGCTGAAAGCGTGTCTGTCATCTGGTTGTTTTGCTCTGTTTGCTACTTTTTACGATATTCCATGGCTGGCTGTGCTCTACGGCATTTCATAAAAATAGAAAAAATCTGCCACGCCCATCTATTAAAATTTAGTTTTTTCCTCTTTTTTTAAGATATCAGTGGTGGGTATAAAAGATTCGACATAGCCCAATATAATTTTCTCTCTCTTTCTCTTTCTCTCTCTTACTTGTTTTTATAGTGTTTTTACTTAGAACGTAATATCGCAATATATTGTAAGAAAATATTCTTTTCAACTTTTTTTTGTTCTTATTTTTCAAGATGAAATTACTTTCACTTTACTTTGCGTCTTATTAAGTGCAGCTATTCTAAGAAAATATTTTGTATAACTAACGGTACAAAGTAAAAAAAAAGTGTATGATGATAGAGAAAAGTACAAAAAAAAAAAAAGAAATAGCGATTTTTAATACTTTGTTGTGTATACTTTAAAAACGTGTACTCACATAGTTACTGCTATAGCATACGCGATCAAGTTTTTAGAAAAACGTAAATAGGATAAGTACCTATTTGGGTTAGTAATGTCATTTAGGAGTTCATTGTCTTTCTATCTTTAAAGCAAGTTCTACTTCTCTGTTCTTCTTCTTCTCCTTCTTTGTCTCTTTTGCTCTTAGTCGTCTTCATTTTTCTTTTCTTTTTTCTTTTTTTTGCTATTTATTTATTTATTTATTCTAAATGTGGGGAAATGTTGTCTATTGAATGTGTCAATATCCCTTATTTGCTCTACTTTCTTATTATTTGCTTACACAAATTGTTTAAAAGAAGATATTCGTGCCTCTGCATAAGAAATTATTATTATTTGCGTGCTTTCTATTTATGTGCTTGTCTTCTTCTTCTTCTATTTGCCTGCTGATTAAAAGGTACTTCAGTGCAATACTTGTAAAATTATAGGAACAACGAATTATTAAAAAAGTAAAAGATTTTTTAGTTTCTTTTTTTTCATTTACAAGTACAAGCAGAAATAGAAGCTAAAGTAAAGAGGAAGAACAAAAAAAAAAAGGTAAACAAGAAAAGAACACAAATACATTAAGTAGTTATTATATAGTTGCCCGTTAAGTTCGACGAAAAAGACATAATTATTATATTGTAATGAAGGGGGGGAGGAGAAACAAAAAATAAGCAAAAAAGTTACAGTCGACTTGTGAAAGTTATAGTTATAAGCATAGGAACTGAACGTCTTTTAGGACTTTCTGCCAATTTTGGAACGCTCACTGAGCTAATTTTAATTCTTTATTTATATGAATCTTATGATATTAAAAGATATTTCCATATACGGGGATTTTTTTTTTTGATGTGGATGTGTATGTGTTTGTGTGGACCTAGGTCACTTTTGCTTTCCATTTTATTAAGATATCTGCACGCGACACTTTCATTATTTTCTCATTTGCAAGAACTAAAAAAATTTCGAAGTAAGGTGAAGAGATGGGCAAATAGGTCTCCGTAAATAGACCAGAGTGGGTTTTTCAACCAAAGCGAAATTAAATTTGTTCGATTAGAAAAAAAAAAAACATTCGCTTATGCTTTATGGAGTTGCTCCTTTCAAATTGTATGCATAATAAAGGAGACGATAGATGAAAAGGAACTGTATCATCCGAAAAATAGGTTATATGTTTTCATCTAATATATTTCTTACATGTGACACCTTTCCGTATAATATTTTACGAAAACCCATTCCATGTAATATTAGGTATAATCTGGTTTATGTCCTCATCTTTCCAATAGACAGACTAAGAGACGAACGGTCGGACGGACAGACAGAAAAAGGCACACTTATTGACATAGGACATAACACAACTTCGAAAAGGACATACGATTGTTTACTTCATAGAATAATACATAATGTGAAAGAAAAAGACACAGATGAAAGCAAATGAAAGAACTCACATACCACATAGTTGAAGGACGTAATTTTATGTAGAAATATAAGCAGAAGTAAGAAAGGAAAAGACGGATTTTAAAAAGCAAATACAATCTTAGACGATGCATCTAAGAATTGAGAAGTGTGTTTGTGTATATATGTTTCCTATAAAATTTTGTTACGAACGAAATAAGAAATTGAATAAACTTTTGCTTCGATGTTATGCATACAGAAAAGTCGTCTCAAGTAAACAGGTAAAGTGAATCTCAGATAATATACAGATATAAAAACAGAGCGCCGCGTACACGTGCAGTAAAAAAAACATCATTAAGGATTAAAATTATGCATAACAAACTTAATTATAATCAGGAAATTCCCTTTTGCGAATTTCGTTCTATAATTATTTACACTTCTTAGCATTATTTTTTAAGGATTATATAATTTTTGCATGCGCTCTCATTTTTGTTTTGTTAGTTTTTTTTTCTTTTACGTTAAAAAGAGAAAGAAACGACAAAAAGATTACAGTGAAAATTGGATTTCGACACAAGATTCTTAGGTGATTAAGATAAGCACAATTGTGTACGCAATAATTGTAGACACTGGAATATGTTCTCATTGTGTTCGTTTGTTACAAAACAACTTGAGTTTATCGTTTAGTCGTACTCTCAAACCTTTGTAATTTTGCCAAATTCAAAGATAAAGAGAATTAATTAATTTAGACACACACACACACTTTTACGAATTCCTGCTAAGTAGAAATTAAGTACAAAGAAAAAAAAATCTTTCAGTTATAAAGTTTTGTATCATCAAAAGGTTCAACAATAATTGCTCGATAGATTTGAGTGCAACCATTTGCAACATGTTTGATTTCTCTCTCAGATCATAGCTGGTAATCGAACCTAAGAGAGCATTAATGCATTAAATAGTTCATAAAATATTGCCTTTATAGCCTTTAGGAGAATAAAATTTCTTAAATTCATGTAATCCAGTTTGTACTAACATATGTAACATTTAACCTAACAACTAACACGATTGTTTAATAAATTTATTTTATATATTATGTGGTATATTAATAATCCAATAATCCAATAATTTATTGTTTGATAGATTTTATTTATAATTACAAAAGTTTTGTTCTCTTTTTGTTTTGTAGTTTTTATAGTAAAACTGGGGCTTTTGAAATATTTCCCTAAAAATTCTTATTATGATTTCATAACCACCCCTAATGTTGCTTTTCACATCATAGTTTAACTTATATATTATAATTATAATATAATTTTTTATTTCAAGAGTTTTTTTAAGACTTTTATTATAATGAAAAAAAAAAAAAAACAAATTGACACAATCGCTCACTTTGTATGTATGTACGCTATGTAATGATTACTATGAGGACATACAAAACACAATTGAAATTGTAACGCTTTTGATACGGTAGGGATTGCAGTACTATCTCAGCGAGTAAATAAAAATTAATTCAATTAAAGCTTTTTTGTTATTTATGGGTTACACCGCATAGCCTAGAAGATAACAAGGGCGATACTATCAAGTCTTAACTTTAGTTACGATTGGCATATGGCCGCAGTTATAATAAATGCTTTATCGTTAAAAACATAACTCTTATCGATTGGGCATGAAATCGTATGGTACACGATAACTGTCTCTCCCCTATTCGTTCTCTCGTCTCTCCTATCTCCTTCCTCTCCCCTACCCCCTCTCCTTTCTCCACACTCCCCTCTCCCCCACCCCTTTACTCTCACCACTCTACTCTCTCCCCTATTCCCTCTTCCCTCTTCACTCTTCACTCTCCACTATCGTCTCTCTACTTTCCTCTCCTCACTCCCCATTTTCACAACACTTTCACAAAAACGAAAAGAAAACAAAGCTATATGAAGAGATACCCAAGTTAATATGGAAATGCAATCAGATCATATTATCATGATTGCCAGAGCTGCGTTAAATTGGTGTTACACTTAGATCGAAGTGGGTGTGCCTTTTATGAATCTGTTCTGCCGAAATGGTATATAATTTATTGGTATAATATCGTTTTTTTTCTCTTATTAGTTTAATATCGTTTTTTTCTCTTATTACTTTGATATCATTTTTTCTCTCATTACTTTAACATCGTTTTTTCTCTCTCATTTATGCTTACGAGATAACGTAACATTCTCACTTGCGTTAAGGTATAGATCTCTTATGTTTTTTCGTAAATTAACAGCATAATTATCTAGTAGGAATCGAGAGAGCAGAGAGCAGAGAACCCAATGTACCAGCGGCAGGCAGGCCATATATCGAGTTTTCCGATATACAGTATAAGATATTGAATCTTTTTTTTGTATAAGTTTTAGAAATGATTTCTTTTTACTATCAAATAAGTGTTGAATTGAATTTCTCTTCTTCGGATGCATTGGAATGGTTAACATTATCATTTACGATCGCGATCAATTACAATATCAAGTTATATTTCAATATCAAATCAGGTTGATTTCAATAACTAAGATTCGTGATGAAGCGCTTATGATTCAGTATAAGTTTTTTACCTAATTGAAAACAGTTATGTATTGCATAATAGCAATTTAGATATTTACGATATTTGATGTTATCATTATAAATGAAATTTACTGCCAATCCCTTTTTTTTATAGCGTTTGTAATCTTACTATCTCTTAAGATATTGTTTAGTAACGCGATGAATGATGTATTAGAGTAGAGAGTTTTCTTTATTTGGTCTTTCATCTTTATTATTGTGGGACCAGTCACAAAGGTATTATCTTTAAAGCACTCATGTTACTGTACCAAGATGGCTATAAAAACTATTATATTTGAAGCACAGTTTTCTTTTGTTGCTCAACTCTCCAACAAAAAAAAAAAATTTATATGAAATTAATGTAATCGGTTCCTAAACGAAATTTATGTTTTGAATAACTGATATATCTTATATAAAACTCTGATGTATCTTATATAGAACTCTGACGTTATTATTATGGGATCATAAACACAAATCGTAAAGTTTAACATACAGATGACATTATTATTGTAGAGGCTCAATTTTGAACTCAATATTTTAGGATACCGACCATGCGTTGGCAAGGCTATGTAGGATTACATAACCACTGGCAAGCATTGTTGGTCTAGTCTGGCTAAGAGGCAGTCTCTAGTCCATATTAAAACAGCGATCGATAGTAAATCTGTGACAGACTCTTTTAGTCTTTTCACTATCGCGCCAGGCTGGCAACTGAATCCACGTCCACGTTGTCGAAAGTGTAGTTATTACAGACCAAAAGTATAGAAAGATATATATATATATATATATATATATGAAAGAGGAGAAAGAATAAACGAGTAAATGAATTCAAGTCGAATTGTGTAGACAACCCCGCCAGCGAGTTGAGATATATTCCCCCCCGCTTGGAAAGTTAACATTAAATCAAGTAAAGAAGTAAGAGAAATTTTAGGTTCCAATCCATACATTTTGAATACCTTTCTTCTTAGCTGAGGAGGAATTATTTATAAATATGATAATAAATATGATAAATTTATATTAATTCAGTTTCCAATGAGAAAACCAGATGTATTATCAAAGCTGATCTGAAAATATTAAGGTCAAAGATTAATTTTAGTGATTTCGATAATTCTAAGAACAGACGGCAAAAGACAATAGAGTCGATATCATTTATCGATATAGATATCGATATCATAATATCTCATATCTTTATGATAGCATTCAATGTAAATAGGATCACTTTCTATTATTAAAGAAAACACTAAGGATTGCCTTGTAAAAGAAAAACTGCCAGCCAAGTGGAGTTTTTGATCTATCACTGAAGAGAGATCTTCTTCAAAATCAATAAAGAAAATCGAGCACAAGTTAGTAACACTGCAATGGATTGTAATAATACCGTGATACCGTTCCGTGTCGATGTTATGTGATTCCAAACTGAAGGAATGCTATGTTTATGGGAATTTTTAACTCTTGAAGGCTTAATATTTTTTGACATGATTGAATACAAAGTTTATGTAATGCGCTTAATGTTCCAAATGAAACGCAAAATTCAATAAACCCTTAGCTTCTCTTAAAGTCAAGTGAAAGGAAACGAAAGATAAATGTAAGTTTTCTTCGTACGTTCACATATATATATATATATATATATATACACGTGCATATAAGTGTACATTTTAGCACATATTCACGCACATATAACAAATGCCGCTACAAAGCATTGCATTTTTTTTTAAAACAATTTTCTTAAAAAGAAAGTGGAGAACGTTGTGTAAATACTACTCTTGAGAATTCGACGGAAAATCATTTATTTGTTCTGAGGCCCGATAAAATATGAATGCTTGTCATTGCGATAACAAGTGTTGATAATATTTTCAATTCAATTTACAAATGTATTTTCGTTTATATGCGCACATTGTACATCATAGCGTTCTTGTGGGCATAACCGTAAGGTTTGCAGCAGATTGCAAATATGCTTAAGGAAATATTTACTTAAATATCGTTAACATTAAGAGCAAAAGAATATTTGTATTAAAAATATCAGCAGTCGGTCGGTGACTGTTTTGATTGGATTATAACAGCAATATTTTTTGTATAATTAATTTTAAATACGTACAAGAATTTTAAATGATTCACCTCGAAGTTTCAATGCATAACCTTCACAGACTATTACGGAAAAATATCAGTTTTTATTTTATTATTTTAAGTAATATTTGCTTATAAATTATTAATAATAAATTTAAAATTTTTACTTCTCTTAGTTGTTAGTCTTTTATAGACTTCTCCGAATGTGGACTTGACATTGATGTTCAATCTGGTTTAGGAAGATAAACCAAGAGCAAGAAGTAACGTGCCGACGGATGAACACGTCCTAAGGATTTAACTTTCACAAAAGGAGTGAATAAGTTATTTTAATCTTATGTTCAGAGAAGAGATTGTATATTAAATTTACCAAATGCTAGTAACCATAGGAATATGCATTAAGGATTCCATCTTCGTACGTTTTTATACGGATAACAATTTCAAAGCTTAATACTGAAAGACTAATTTTTTTCAGTTCTTTTTTTATTCTCATGTAGTTAAGGTTAAGACTCGGTGTATTATTTTTTAAGCTATTCTTATCGTGCAAAAGTATCATATAATATATATATCGTATGTGATGTCATATACGGTAGACGTATCGAGTGGATGAATCTATGCTGTGCCTTTGAATAAAGACTCGGTGTATTATTCTTAAAGATATTATTATTGTATAAAAGTGTCATTTAACATATATATCATATGCGATATCATATACAATAGACGTGGTGAATGGATGAATTTCTGCTATACTTTCGAAAGAAGACTCAGTATATTATTTCCAAAGCTATCAATATCGTACAAAAGTGTCATTTAACGTATATATCATATGCGATATCATAAACGATAGACGTGCCGAATAAATGAATTTCTGCTATACTTTCGAAAGAAGACTCGGTGTATTATTTCTAAAGTTATTAATATACAAAAGTGCCGTTTAACGTATATATCATATGCGATATCGTATACGATAGGCACATCAAATGGATGAATCGCTGTTAAATCTTCGAATGAAGACTCGGTGTATTATTTCCAAAGCTATTATTGCCCTACAAAAGTATCTTTTAACATATACATCATAAACGATATCATCCATATGCTATCATACACGATAGATGTACCGAGTGAATGAATCTCTGCTATACCTTCGAATAAAAGATGCCACATGAACAAAATTGACAAGATATCAGCCCTTTAAGAATTTTCCCTTTAATAAGTTATAAACTTCCTATCAAATAAAGCATAACGGTCATCTGAGTAGTGCTTTTAAAATTTTTTATTGCTTTTCATACATTTGCTTTTAATTTCACGCTGCAGTATAATATCTTTATGTGTATGACGCGTATATTGGTATTATTTTAAAATCATATGTTTACCGAAACCTTGACTAATGATGCAAGACGGTAAAGAAAAATAATCGAAAGACTTTTATAACCATTTCTTATGCTTCAATGGTTTACGGTAAAACTTTAAAAGTGTACAGTCACATTTTCCTTTATATGTTGCATTAGCTATAAACGTAGCCTCAGTAGTCATAAAAGTTTATTTAAATGTTTCTAAAAACCTGATCATTTACTCGTCTTGTATTTCATATATTTTCTTATATTTTACTTAATATACGAAAAAATATAATAAATTTAGTTTCTTTCTGTTTTGTTCGTCATTTTATGACGAAATAAGTTCAAACTAAGAAATCAATATAAAGAATGTTAGTCGCGGGCGAATCGCTTTGGGGAAATTATAAATTTATAGAACTAACGTTTCCTCTAAAAATGTTCTGCGAAAACCTATAAACATAAATATAAAGTTTATGTGGTTGCAATTACGTAAGATTAAGGTTTCCTGTAATTTTTTATGCAAAAAAAAAAAGAAAGCAACGTTAACGGCCATCCTTAATGTCTAACTAACCATAATGCTATCATGTTCGACTCTCAACGTTTGAATTAATAAAAAAAAAAGGGAAAATTTTAAAACTTTTCTTTTCGTTTTACGCAATAAAATATCCTTTGGTACTTATTCTTACTTTCTACGCGCGGATATTCATTTAATTCTTTTATATAGACATACGAGGAGGGAAGACTATTAAATGAGAAGACTAATGTTGTAAAATATTTTTCTTTAAATTTATTTATTTATTTAATCTATAAATTTAATTATTTATAACTTCAATATTCATTTCTCTTCTATCGATTTAATGTCGTATGTGAGTTTTCCTACTTTTCGAAGAAACCTTCGAAGTTTTCTTTTGTAAGTATCTTTACAACGTAGTCCACTTTTTGCTTCGCGAATTTAACTCTCTAAAATCTTGTTCCTTTAAAAGCATCTTTGTCTTGTCAAAAAATAAAAATCTTCACAACGTAGTTCACTTTTTGTTTTGCGGATTTAACTCTATAAAATCTTGTTCCTTTAAAAGCATCTTTGTCTTGTGAAACAATAAAAGTCGCATAATACCAGGCGAGCGAGTAAAATCGGTGGCTTAACATTGGATTGTTATACTTGGTTAGAAACGATTTAAGAGGTAATATGAATGACAAAGGGCCGTGCATCATCTTTAATGTCTTCTGGGCCATCTTGGAGACGCTCAAACTCAAGCACACGTAAACAACATTAACTGCCAAATAATTTATTTTTAATAAAAGATAAGTCCCAGTAGGGTTTGTTCCTTTCATTCTCCATTACAACGCTTATTATTCTTACGTCACAACAAAGAAAAAAGCCGATCTCTTAGAAAAGAACGCCGCAGGTAGTAAATTAATTTATCTCCAGGTATGAGAGGGACAGGCGATGGAAAAACAAAGTTTTACTTTGCACAGCTAACGATCGCACGACTTTAGCGTATGCTTAGTTCCTTGTTACTTTATAACCATAGAGCTTGTATGCTATTTTAGGTTTTCTACTGCATTTTAGAATTCTCCTCTACTCCTTTGTTAACTTCTCTAACCATTTCCTGTCGATAAAATATTATATCTGAGATGTTTTTATATATTTTTCGCAATATTTGTTTGAAAACATTCTGCATAAAATTAATTTTTATGCAGAAGCTTTATCATGTTTTGTTACGAAAAATGCAAACTTTTTAATTATGCAGAGGCGGTAATGTGTTTTTTATTATTATTTTTTAATTTATACGAATTATTATTCTCCATTAAGTGTTTTTCTTAACTGATAGCTCAACATTGATTACAACTGTACAACTAAAAGCGATTTTTCGTGAGTTATTCAGTTTCATTTTTGTTCGGTAGCTAAGAAAGGAGAATAAGTAGCAACGGCCTTGTGTGGATCTGAAATAAATTTTCACTTCTCATCGCTTTCACACAGTCGGTCTATATAGCTAACTAGACAACAGTAATCATCTTATAAAACAAAATATTTAAATTAAATTCAATTATTATATTTAAAAGTAAAAGAGAATTTTTGCATAGATACGCTGAGTCCAAGCAGTCCAAACAATAAAATGCTTAAACGTTTAAACTATGACACTGAGTGCTAAATATTATTAAAAACATTTTTATTTGTTCCACAATGCAGCCAAAAAAAATTGAAACATATTTCAATTCTTTTTTTTTTTTGCTGTCTTGTCTGCTGGCCTCTCTATCGATTACCAAAAAAACTTATATCATCACTTATATATCGTCAGTAGTCTATAACTTAAAATTAGATCTTATGTTTTACTTTTACCCAAAAGTTAAGCTACAACGTTAGGTTTGTGATTCAAGCTAACACTGGACAACAAGCAATGTGTGACTGCTGAACAGATTGCTATCATCGTTTTAACATGGACGGATACCCGTCTAGTTGGCTTAACCGCGCGGTGCATCTAAGAACAGGTCTATTTTCAGCAAACGATAATCTGCATTCTTCGGGCTTTGGAGTAATAACAATGGGCTTCCACAATTCCCAAGATACTAGAACAAACACTTACTGGATATAATTGACACTGTTGAGTAGTCTAACTTAAAAACACAAATCCGTTAAACAGTGTAAATAAAGAATATAAATTTGTCGAACTGTTTAAATAACAAAAGAAATAAGAACAAAGAAAATTATATTCGACTGTACGGAATCTTTTATACTCACCACCTTTATATTAAAAATAAGTAGAAAAACTAAATTTTAATAGATGGGCGTGGCAGTGAAAGAACTTCCACTGTTTCTGTCAAATTTGTGGCCCGATGTATGTTTATCACATGTTTAAATCGATTCGAAATTTGTCTCTGATCAAGAATATATATACTTTGTCGTGTCTCCGTAAATTTACTTTTGGTAGTTACAAACCAAGTGACGAAATGAAGTAAAAACTTCACCTTCGGTGATGGGTATAAAAGCACTGATTTGTGGCATTTCATTCCATTGAATCAATATCTGGATGAGTGGTCTGATAAATGTAAAAACTCAACAGTTTTGGAATAGTCTACGATGCCTTTTTTTAGATTAAATATCATTTCTTAAATGAGATACTTTGAAGTTAGGATGTAAGAAAGCTCTAAGAAACTCATCAAAATATCAAACCAACTTTTATTAATTTATATACAAGGTGGGATGAAAAGTTCGTAGGCTACCATAGAAAAATTCTTTTTTTTTCATAGAATTTGATTTTATTATTCAATATAGTTGCCTTCGAGGGCGATACAACGATTATAGCGGTCATACAATTTTTCGATACCATTTTTATAGTACGATTTGTTTTTAAACACAAAATAGACTTTCAGTCCACTCGGCTGACTGTCGATTGGACTCCGGTGTGAAATGATGGAGCCATGTTTCATCCATTGCCACATATCGACGCAAACATTTGGGTTTATTACGATTGAACAGCTCCGCCATACTGCTTAGAATCATCAATTCGTTGTTGTTTTTGGTCGATTGTTAGCTCTCGCGGCAGCCACTTTGCACACGGCTTTCGCATATCCAAATATTCATTCACGATATGTCCAACAAGTTCTTTTGATATCTTTAGGGTCTCAGCTATCTCAATCAACTTCACTTTACGGTTATACGAAATTATTTTGTGGACTTTTTTGATGTTTTCGTCGGTAACAGCTTCTTTGGGGCGTCCACTGCGTGCATTGCTCTCGGTGCTCATTTCCCCTCGTTTAAATTTAGCAAATCACTTCTCTACGCTTGATTTTCCTAGTGAAAAGGCCGAATGATGTTTACCAAGCCAAGCTTTGACTTCAATAGTATTTTTGTTCCCCAAATGCCAGCAATGCTTTATTAATACACGAAATTACTTTTTATTCATTTTTTCAAACTAACAAAAGTTGCTTCACTAAAAATGCTATAACTCGCATACTAATAGTGCAACAGCTATCAAATTTATACACGTGTCTTTTGAAGGTTGGAGCTAACTAAAAATCGTATGGGTTTAATATTAGCAAACGCTATTTATATGTCAGCCTACGAACTGTTGAGCCCATCTGTTATATTGTATAATTTGCACAAAAATATGATTTAAAAAAAAAAAAATTCTTCGAAATAAAAATTATTTATTATTTTTATTCCTTTTTTAATTTTTTATTTATATTTAAAAGCAACTAAAAAATTTTTAGGCGAGCGAAAACGATCATTAAATATCAAACACAAGTTCGTCTAATATAATTTTTCAAATTTATTTTCCTGACATAATATCAAAAATTATATCTTACTTCCCTCTAAGAGCACACTTTTCACGACACTTCTAAAGTGAGAGTGGGATCAAAAAGTGAACCGACTTAGTCCAAAATTTAGTAAAATTCGTTTTCCTTTGAAAGATTTTATTAGTTCTGATCCATTTTTGCCACAAACTGGATACCTTTCCAGAAAACTCATATATATCGTGTGAGAACCAACAAATAATCTTCCTACTCGGCTTGTTATAGTTAATTTTTATGTGGAGCGACTAATACAACTGTACTAGTTTTCATCATAAAATTTGAAAGCTCAATCCACTTTGCCATACAAAATATTACATAAGAGAGGGATGCAAAGAAGTAATTTGCTCGTTAAAAATTTTTCACCTCAATTTAGTTTAACGAAATACTACCTATTACTTAACATTCTTTATATAGATATTTTGAAAATAGCATTTATTTTACCAATGACACAAATAATATTGATGTTAATATGAAAGGATGTTTGTTGTTTAAGTATATCAGCGTGATTTAACTTGAATACAAACAAAAGCCTAATGGGATTATACCACACATTGACACATTTCTGTTGATTCCACTTCATTGAATCTTACTCTCAACAACAATAATGATTATGTCACGAACTGTAAGGCATCCTGTAGCATTTTGTTGACACCTTACCTCCTTCGGAAAGTTATCCTTCAAAATCATGCTAGAAGGAATTATTATCAAAAAAAAAAAAAAAAAATACACTTCTAAAGAGTTCTCTATTGATAATAATTCCGTTGCAATTTTCGATTCGAAAACATGTAAGATCCTATTATGCCTTCAGATCGTAAGCACACATTAATTTCATGATTTATGTGAATATATAGAAATATTTCATGCAGAGCACATAAGAACTTCTTTTCCTAAATATGAAAATTTTGTTTATTTAGATTTAAACAAAAATAGGCTTTATTCTGAAGCACAGTCTAAATCATTTTGATAATAATATTTCAATAATAAATTTTCAATCTTAAAAAATAAATTATTTATTAAACACTGAACTGTACAATAAATTTCAATTTATAGGTGGGAATTATAAAAGCAAAAGCAAAAGCAAAAGCAAAGCAAAGTCTCGTTTCAAGAGTACATATCCCCCATTTTTAAGGCCCCTACCCATGGTATAATGTTAAGCTATAGATATATCAAGTGAATGAATAAATCTTTGTAGTTTTTGTAACAGAATATCATCAAGAGGTTAAGGAAGGTGTGTATTAATAAATTTTGTCCAAGCAACAACTTTTTCTTTTTTTTTTTTTTTTAGTTCTCTTTTGGATTCCGACGTAAGGATATTTTATTTATTTTTGTCATGCTTCGCGAGCATTTCACTTTTTACAAGTTTCCAATGCTCATTTTATTTCATTCGTGCACAAGGTTTCATTATCGGAAGTTTCTGATTTCAAGTACTTTTTCTTTTTTTTTTGCCAGCAACAATAAAAAAGCGTGAGGAAGCACAAGTTGCAAAAAAGTACTACAGCTATATAGAAAAGAGTATGAATATTAAGAAAGTGTGTAAGTAGTATTCCCTTAAGGGATATATGCCTGGTCAAGGTAAAATAACACAATATTTCATTTGTAGCTGCATAATCGTATTTCATCGTTTTGTTCGTAAAGTCAAGAAATGCCTAGAGTCATATTTCTTCTCGTTCAACTTGGCTTACTTTATTGATAAGCTCAGCCAGATTTGTCCGAAATGTTTCCCCATATAAGTACGTTGGTATCCATTCACACTACTTTGTATATAATACTTTAAATTTTCTAAAAGTTTTTTATCATTATCTTGACTTCAATCCTGTAATTTCAATCCTAATAAAAATCTTGCATCATTCTCCTAAGTTTAAAATAGTTAAAAGACAAAAAAAAAATAACTTAAAACAAAAATTTGATAAAACATTTTGTTCTTAATAGCTAATAAA
>KK351032.1:2077622-2085236 GCA_000671755.1 Glossina brevipalpis
TTGATCAGAAGACGAGATATATTTGTACAGACAATCAAGTCCGGAACAGAGAGTGATCTCATGACATCCCGATAGATCTAAACATTGATCAGAAGACGAGATATATTTGTAAAGATGTTGATAATCAAGTCCGGCACAGAGAGTGATTTCATGGCATCCCCATTAATTTAATTATTGACTAGACTAGAAGACGATTTAGAATGATTTCATATTTGGACACCACTTGAGTTCCGTTGTGAGAGAAACAAAATGGACAGCTGCGATTCGCTACTGAAGCGAAAAGAAATTGAAAAATATTTGAACAGATTCACAGTGGGGAATGACGAGTATATATTATTATACATAAGACAACAATGTGTGAAAAACGCCGTGTTCGAGACCTATGAAGACGTAAAAAAGCTGACAATCTCCACATAGATACAACATATATAATGTAAAGCTTTGCGTTTGATGGAAGTGGGAAGACTTCTGGTCTGGAAATCCCATAAGTTTCATGATAATGACATAAAGGCTTCGCAAGAAAATGGCAAAATGTTATCGACTAAAATGTTGTATTATATCTGGTTTAATAATTTTTATTTAAAATATAATATAAAAATAATATTTATTTTAAATATAAGAATTTTAATTTTAAATTTAAATTAATTTGTGAGCAAGCGTTACGAATTTTCAAGTCCTATCAGTAAACATTAGTTTAGAGTAATAAATCAATTTGAATAAGTCGGCTCAGAATTCTGTCTAAATTACAAAAGGAATAGCAAAATTAGTATACTTCCGTTTGTATGAGTCATGTATAAAAATATATATTAAAATGAACTGCTGACATATACTGAAATATGAAGTTTTATTAAAATAAATTGAATGATGAATTTCTGATGGATGAACCCTAAAGCATGCATGCATAGTAAAAGTCAGTAACTATTGATATAATTTAAGTTATAAATTTTTATATAAAATAAATTTGAAAATTTTTTGGAACAATATTCCAAATTGCAATAAGTAAAAGCAGAGAGAGCGAAGTCAGGTTAGGAAAGAAGATGAAGAGGTACGTTAGCATATAACATAATTGCTTTAGTTTATAACAAGAACAACAAGAATAGTTGATCCGGACAAGATTGCAAAATATCCAATAAAGAGCTGACGTTGTTGTGCCACGACGTATGGACATTCATCTGAATTGAATGAATTTGATACAATGTATGACAAAAGTAGAATTCCATTCTTCTTTCCTTTGTGCAATTTGTGCAGACGCTATGATGACTGAAGGTAATTAGAGTTGCCAGCCAATTTTCAAAATGTCTGATATTATTGGATACTATTGCTATTCTCTCTCTCACTGTTGCTATTCTCTTTCTCACTGTTGCTATTCTCTTTCTCACTATTGCTATTCTCTCTCTCACTATTGCTATTCTTTCCGTCACTACTGCTATTCTCTCTCTCACCGTTGCTAGTCTCTCGCTCACTATTGCTATTCTCTCTCTCACTAATGCTATTCTCTCTCTCTCACTATTGCCATTCTCTCTCTCACCGTTGCTATTCTCTCTCTCACTGTTGCTATTCTCTCTCTCACTATTACTATTCTCTCTCTCACTATTGCTATTCTTTCCCTCACTATTGCGATTCTCTCTCTCACCGTTGCTATTCTCTTTCTCACTATTGCTATTTTTTCTCTCGCTATTACTATTCCCCCTCTCTCACTATTGCTGTTCTCTCTCTGCTTGCTTCTAAAATATATAATGCTTCCACACAAAAGAGGTACAGATTATATAGGATAATTTGCCTATACAGGCTCTAATTTAATCCATTCGAATTTAAACTAATCTCACTTAATTTAACTTACACTAAATTCACTTAATCTGTCATGCCATCAGTTAATCTATTTTATATGATGCGATATAGTGGAACTCAATTGAATTTAATCTGATAGAATCTAATTCAATCTACTCGAAAAAAAAATTTGTTATGGGCCAAAAAGACAACTTTTCGAATATAATTCTATGTACATACGCAGATATTTTATATGGACTAGATAATTGCAAACAAATAATGGCAAATAACAACTGGAGGAGGTGTAATGAATGCAATTAAGGTAAAGATTCTCTCAAAATTGGTACTTGAAACTTTAAAAGCATTTTTCTTGAAAGTAAGTTTCTCGAACCTACGGTACGAAATTAGACCCAGTACATTACTTCAATGGATTTTAAAAGGCATAAAGATTTTTGCGCATAATTTATCAGAAGATTGCTGCCTTAAATCACTACTGCATCTAACTCATGTTGTTAGATATTTTCTAGATATTATTTTAGGTATTTTCTAGAATAGTAGCGCCAATCTTTAAAGAAGTCAGTGCTTCAGTGCTTTTGTTTTTGTATTCTCTTATTTGACAATAAAGTGAAAGACATTTGATCCCAAATTGATTTTACTACTAAATATTTCATAGTAATAAGAGTTTGACAAGAAAACATTATTTTAAAACTAACATCGCTAATCGCTAATCCAATATCTCTCAAAGACGAACTGTTGGATAGAAAATGTTGATAAAGTTCAGCTTTATAAAAAAAGGCAGCTAAAGAAAAACGTCTTCGAAAAAATTGTATTTTTGATGTTCGTTTCAATTTAAAACGTTATTGTGCTTTATCTTCGATAGATACGAGATTTATTTCTTAATTATTTCTTAAGATGTTGACGATTCAACTAAGATGTTGTGGTCTACACAATATTTTCCAAAAATTGTTTCTTTCGTCGAAGTTAATATTTTTTTTTTTTTTTAAACTAAAATCCAACCCTTCTTTTTAAACAATTTAATGTAATTGTCAACTTAACTGTCCGCACATGAAAAAGTGCAGTTAAGAATTTTTTGTTTATTTGTTTTACAGTCTAACAAACTTTTAAGAGTAAAGTTAAAAATACATATAATAAGTATCCACCTCGAAGTATATTTGTGAGTTCACGAACATATGTGTACCGTAGTCGCAGCATACGTTCATATATATCCTCCGTCAATATATAAAATTCTTATGGTTGGTTGGTTAAAAGTTTTTGTGTTTAAACAAAGAAAATAAATGAGAGAAAAAAAAAGTTACACTGTGCGTTAGAATTTTGTGTATATACATACACACACACACATGTATATAAACAGCAAACAAATATGTTAACGTACACACAGAAAGGACTATAAAATAACAAAACAATGAACAAAAATGTCAAGATTGTTTCGTTTTTTCCCACATTTTTTTTTTTTTTTGAAATATGAGGTTTATACAGATACTATATATGCATGCAGCAAACACACAAACACAAAAACACATTTTAACATGCAATTTTGTTTTGAGGTACAAGGTACCGGTTACACTCGATGGGTGAAGTAAAATACTTAACTATTGCTTCCAGCTAAAGTTATAAAAAAAATCTATTCACTCATGTATGCATGGGTTACAAATGAAAATTTTTGCATTTCAACCGGCAAGGAATCCAAGGAGTATCGCCTGAAAGTATGCTAAAGAAATATATTTTCACTTTTTCCTTTTACGTATGCTATGCAACTGGGCTTCTTACGTTTTATTATTATTCATCTAAAAATATGCAATAAATTCAGTTTAGGAAAATTGAAATAATTTGATTTAAATAGTAGGTGCATCCAAAATTCGATATAGAACGCATTTAGTTAGCTTCACCTATAATATTTCCCAAGGAGGAAAGCTAACAAAAGAGACACTAGTCAAACGACACTAGCCAAACATTTAACCATCTAACGGTATATGTGAGCATTTGCGTACATGAGTATGGGTGTTTATTTGCAACATAAATTACAACCACATTCATACATACTCGCACATACCATAAAACAGAAAGAACAGTAGAACCGCAAACGCTATGTGGTATACAATGTGAGGAAGCAACACACTTGCGTTTATGTAAGCATGATAAAATTTCATAATCTGTATCCGTTGCTGGATCTCTCCCTAGCAATGAATGAATATGCCCAAAACTGAAGAGGGTATACCCTACTAAGACTACTAAGACGAATCATAAGCACCCGCTGACTAATAGAAACAGAAGATTTCATGTTCAAATATCAGAATATTTTTTGGTACTTCCGCTACAAAGAGTTTTATCTTCTTATACATGCTGCTTTTTGTCCCACTGCTTTTATCTCTCGGAAGAATTCATAAAAAAAGGGCTTTTGTAGAGCAGCCGGACATTGCTAAACTGGCTCAGAATTACATACCAAGAGTAAGAGAAAGAATATAAATATAGTTCGTGTTCTTGCCCTTGTATGTATATTAAAAAGGAATAGAGAAAAGTTCTATGCATCCTTTTATTTGTAGCAGGTGATGGAAACACGCGTATAAGTATATCATGCTTGTGCAAACTTCAATTCTCTAGCTGCCTGTGAACGTACTTACGTTCAGTGGCAGTGTACATATTTACTTAAGCATCATTCTTTGCGTGCATATTACAATATATGCGTATATTTGTAGGTTTATTTGCAAGTATTTGTGAGTTACATTTACATCTCTCCCAAAGGGATTTTATTTAATTCAGGGTTTTAGATTACGAATGTCAGCTTTCTAAAAACTACGAAACATTTTATAAGAAGGTTTTTTAATTCTTCTGAAACGAGGCCTACGTTAAGTATACTATCGATCGTGCTCGAGGTGAACACTGGCCGACATAGTTTGTACACTATTTGAGATTTTTGACATCGACATTTTCCAACATCGTGCTCGAGGTGAACACTGGCCGACACAGTTTGCACATTATTCGACATTTTCGACATCAACATTTTCGACATCGACATTTTTTGACATAGACATTTTCGACATCGACGATTTCGACACTGACATTTTCCAACATCGATATTTTCGATATTAACATTTTCGACACCAGCGTTTTCGATACCGGCATTTTCGACACCGATATTTTCGACATCGACATTTTTCGACATGGACATTTTCGACATCGACGATTTCGACAGTGACATTTTCCAACATCGATATATTCGATATTGACATTTTCGACACTAGCATTTTCGATACCGACATTTTCGACACCGACATTTTCGACATCGAGATTTTGAATGAATGCTTAAATTCTTGGCGATGTCCTGAATACCTGCAAAACCATCATATCACCATTTTGATTATTGAAATTTTTCATAACATGATTAAATAAATTCTTGTCCTCGATCTTTGGTGCCAGTTCTTTAGATTATGAACTTATCTGCGGGCGTGGGCAGCCTTGTATTTTTATAGAAAGAAAAAGTAAAAATTTGCTTAATTTGTGAAAAGTTCAAGCATCTTAGAGTTTAAATACTAACAACAGCAACAATTGATCTGCTAAGACTTATATAGCTCGACCATCCAGAGTCATTAGAATTCTTTATACTTATTTCACCCCAAAGTAGTGAATGTGCAGAATAAAAATCAAAGGGCGAGGCCACTTCCTCCTCATACATTACATACATTACATCTAACTTTTCCTTTATAAAACAACATTCATTTGTCTTCTATATACACGAATAACCTCAAACACTGTATGAGCTGAGTATCCACATGAATTTCTAAGATTAGCTTGAATTTTAATTGTTAACTAAAATGCAACTTATGGTTACAGCAAAGTGAATCATTGAGTGTTACCTTAAGTTGTTTTAATCTACATTTCAACGAAAATGGGTTAACTAAAGCTTATGCTTTAGCAAATTTATCTAAGAGAGATGCGTTTCGCGCGCGCAAGCGAAAGCGGATGATTTTAAATTATGCGTAAAATTCATAGAATAATTTCCTCAGCATTAAGACATAAAATAGTGTTTCCTATATACTAGAAATAATAATATTATTACATTTGTTAAAATACCGCCTTAAACTTGTGGCTGAATTACTTAAAAATTTATCGTAATGTAATTATATATATGTAAATGCATATATATATATATATGTGTGTGTGTGTGTGTGTGTTATTATTTTTTCTAATGCTATAGAATAATGTCGTTGTTGGTTGAATATTTCTCTGTTCTATGGTTGGTTGGTTAAGTTTTTAATTAAATTATGAATTATGCACAGTTAGTTAAGCAGATTTTTTTTCTCTGCTTCCCTGTCTAGTTTTCCATTATCTTTCCACTCTTCTTTCCTTTTATGGTTCTTTTGCTTTTGCTTTTGCTTTTACTTTACTTTATATATATGTTGTATTTTATTATTACTTTCTTTTGCTGAACTTTAACAACAAAGTTGTATGAAGACGATTTGCCTTTAATGTTTTTTTGAAAAAATATTTTCTCTTGATTTTGTAAAAAAAAAAAGAAAAGTTGTTAAATGGTTTTCTTTATATTCATTAATATTCAGAAAATATTTGAAAAATTTCAATAGCATCGCCTGAGGCGTATAAGGCATAATGTTTGACTTTTTCTTTAGCCGCTTCTTTATTTGATTTCGCTATATTCTGCTTAGTGTAGTGTAGTAGTAGGTTTGAGGTTATGACTTTTGTGGCTTCTATACGAACCGTTAGAACATCAAAAGCTAAATTTTTTTTTTTTTTTTTCTATATTAAGGATTTTTTTTTCAGCGTTTTTCATTGGTTGGCTTCATAAAAACAACCAAAGTTTGTTATAACTGCCGGCGGGATATAAATTGTTAAAGAAAATTTTGCTTTTAGTTTAAACATTTTTTTTTTAGTTTTCTTTTATATTTTATTTTGTGGAAAGCAATTTTAATTTAATAATTAAATTAATGTTTAAATGAATTCGATGAAGTTTTCTCTGCAATTTTAAGAAAAAAAAAAAACAAGAGACAAATGAGAGCAAAATGTTTGTAAAATAAGTGAAATGAGAAATTTTTATTTAGTTCTGTTACGCAGAAAGATTAGCGGGCCGGATATATAGCCAACTGAGCCGAATGGATTATGGGGTCGCTTGTCATGCTCCTGGTTTAAACTCATAATTACGGAGGCGCACTTGCTAAAGTATGCATCGAGCAGAGTCGCCTGACGATTAGTTAGCTATAGCTAAATCGAAAATAGTTCATATGATTCTGTGCTTAATTCTTGCAAAAGAATTGGGGTCTTCATAACATTTTCGCCTTTCGCTAAGACAATCAACAGGTTGCAATACAACTCGACACTAAACACATGAGCCCTCTTCCCATGCTCTACAAGTAAGCCTCATAGTATCAGAAAACTTGCTTGCTTTGATGGCTTCTACTAATTGCCTTCCTTCGTTGAAAACAGTTCTGAATAAGATCGACATGAGCTGCGAACCTAAGGTGAATATTTGTTAGTTTGAATAGAAATTTTCTTTTGCTTTCCTCATGAAAAAACGTGATGCGCTGAAAATAAGTCGCACAGGTAGGCCGATCGTCGAAAATGTCGATAAAATCGGAGAAATGATCGAAGTTGACCGGCATGTTAGCAGTCGTAACATCGCCCAGGAGCTAAAAATCGACCATAAAACAGTTTTAAACCATTTACACAAAGCTGGATTCAAAAAGAAGCTCGATGTTTGGGTGCCACACCAATTAACAGAAAAAAATCTGATGAATCGAATTTCCATCTGCGAAGCCTTGGCCAAACGGAATGAGATAGACCCATTTCTTAAACGTATGTTTCTTGCATTGCAAAATT
>KK351032.1:2085720-2133102 GCA_000671755.1 Glossina brevipalpis
ATATTTGACCCAAATCGGACAATCCGAAGCATGTTAAATAAAGTCCTGAACTTCATATAAAAATAATGGATTTCTTTTTTCCCAAACTAAAATAAATGAACAAATTCGACATTAACCCTAGAAACACCTTACTAGTATGTCTAGTATGTATGTAATATAAACTATTTCAAATTTCGTGCTTCGTAAAAGCGCTTCTAGAGCATGTTTCGTTTTGAGACATTTTTGAAAATTTTATTTATATGAAAAGACTTATCTAGGGCTTTATTAGGCTCTTTTCTCGTGATACCCATAAGCATAAACCTATTCAAGGCAAAGTGGGTCAATTTGGCTTAGCTTTTTGGGGAAATTGATACACACACAAAACTCTGAATAGGGCAGTTTGCGACGTATGTTCCTTAATCGTTTAAGAAGGCAATCACGATAAAAAAAAAATTGCAGAACCTCCGAAAAAAATCTACAATTTTTTCATATTTTCAATAATCAATAATTTGTAATTCGCAAAAAAAAAAGTTTTCAAACTCAAACCAATTGTCAAATAATTGTGTCACTTTGAAAGAAGAGTTTTATTAAAGCAAAATCTACTCAATTTCAATTAATTATACTGTTATTTTCATTTTGATTGTACTGTATGAATAAAGTAGTCTTTCATATGATGAAAATATTCATTCATTATAAGAAATTGTTAATTACAATTGCGGTGGGCATCAGTAATTCTCTTTTTATTTTACTTAAATTTCTATTTTGAATTATATTTCTTGTTTCTCAATTCTTTATTTTAATTGATTTTATTTTATGAAAAGTTGACACTAATTGACAAACGTTTTCGAATTAGTTAAAGAGATCTCAGATTACAAAATAATAATAAAACTAGTAAATATTGTTAATACATAACGGTACCGTAATACCACTACAACAATGTACAGAAATCGTTCAAGTGTAAGCATAAGTTTATTTTATCAATTCATCTTTGCATATAAAAGTATGCATCAGAAATTCCGTAATGCATATATACCCGTAATTGTAAAAGTGGTCTAAGACAAAATTAAAAAAAAAAAAAATGAATTAATCATTTATTTTAAACCACCTTATTTTAAATTAAATTAATCCGATATAAAAATATTTTTTGATTTATTCAAATGCAATTCATAAATATTATCGCGAGAACACAAATATATGTTTTATGCTACTTTCATAATTACCGACACGTTTATGTTCTCGATTAACTTGTGGTATTTTCATTGTCCGATTTTTCATATATGATTTGTCTTTTGATAATTGAAATTCTCTAAATAAATTTGTTGATATAGTGTGTTTTATATTCTTTTTAAAAATATAAAAAATTTCACTTCAAATTAGTTATATTCTATACATATCTTGCGTTAAGTTTTGGCCCAGTATGCTGAGCTTTTATCGATAAAAGTTTGGTGCGGACTCGGCTCAAATGATGGACTAATGTTTTCACTTTCATAAAATACAAATTTACTTGAAGGTACTCGGTATAAATATATCTTCTCTAGACTAATCATCACCTACTTTTTATTATTTGAAATAAAATATTTTTCGTAGCACTTGCAAGGAATGAATCAAGTATCAGAAGAAAAATAATTAAAAGTCCGATATGAAAAGTATTAACGTCAAAATTAATGTATTTGTTATATTCTTATTATTATTTCCATACAGATGAAAATTTCCTACAAAGATCAAAATTTTACATGCAGATGAAAACTTCCCGTACGGATGAAATTTTCCCATACAGATGAAATTTTCAATACAAATGAAAAATGTTCCATATAGATGAAATTTTCCCATACCGATGAAAATTTTCGATAAAGATGAAACTTTCTATTTCCCACACAGACGAACATTTCCCATACAGATGAAAAATTCCCATATAAATAAAAATTTCCTGTGCAGATGAAAATTTCCCGTACAGATGAAAGTTTCTCACACATATCAAAATTTCTCATTGAAGTGAAAATTTCCCATACAAATGAAAATTTCCCATAGAGATAAAAATTTCCCACACATATGAAAATTTCCCATTCGAATGAAAATTTCCCATACAAATGAAAATTTCCCGCAGAGATGAAAATTTCCCATTCAGATTAAAATTTCCCATTGAAATGAAAATTTCCCATACAAATGAAAATTTCCCATAGAGATGAAAAATTTCCCACACAGATGAAAATTTCTTATTTAGATGAAAATTTCCCAGACAAATGGTGCCGAGTTCTTACCAATTGATGAACTAGTGTTTTCATTTTCATAAAATACGATTTTGCCTGGAGATAGTCGTTATAAATATTTTTGCTCTGAACTAATCCTCTCTTATTTTTTATTATTTTAAATAAAATATTTTTTTATATCGCTCACAGGGAACGACTCAAGTATCAGAAGAAAAAGGATTAATAATAATTTAAAAATTTCTATTTGTTATATTACTTTTGTATATGATACAAGTACGAGGGCCTTTTATACATAACTATTTATTATATCGTGTTATAGGAAGTAGGTTCTTTGAAGTATATTTTATTTATTATAAAACATTTTGCAAAGAAATTGAGAAAAAGGAAAATAAAAAATTTATTTTTATTTATCGTTTTTAAATTCATTCATCAGTTTTCAATTTTAAATATTTAATTTTAATTTTTCTTAAAAGCATCAACATACATACATACCTTCATGAATGTATCTAAAAGAACAACACAAGGATTCTACTATAACCTAGAGTATATTAACATTTTCAATTCGTGTGGCCTGTTCGTAGAAGTTATAAAAATTTTTTCCTGCCTCTAAGTTCAGTGGTGATTTTAAGTCATAAAAAAGAACATTTATTTGTTTAATTTGCTCTAAAAGGATGTAGAAATGTAGAAAACAGATATAAAAATTATAAAATAACATATAGTGCTTAGTTGCAAAAGAGCTCAGCAAGCTTTTGCAGAGATACGCATGACTATACAAATCTATCTTAGATGATACACTTACTACCAGTTAATTTGTAAAACAGCGTGAAAAAGATTTTTCTTCTTTGATGGCCTAGCATCACATTTGCCGTTAAATATATCCTGCATCAAACATATACTGCAGATCTTTTTTAAAAGTCGTTTCATTATACTATGATCACGTCTGATCTGTATGTATGCAGTAATATATTCGGGAAATATGTTAAACTTATTGTTCTTCTCTCTCCCCCCCGATTTGTTAAGAATTTGATGCATTGAATCCGTTACTCTTTGTTTTTAACTTTAAGCAATAATTGTTTAACTCCCTGAATTCTCACGTTTACATAGCACGTCATGCTTAAGATGTTATTATACATATTTCCCAAAATCCATTTTATATTTAACTTTAGTTCTTACCTTATACAGTGGCAGTTAAGAAAAGTTTCGGTCTAAGCTGAATCTATAAAATTTTTCGCTCGTTTTTTTCTAATTCTTTCTTTTTCTTTTTCTTGTTCAAGTTTTTAATAATTTTTTTTTTCTTCTACCTTTTCACTTCCTCATAATTTAACTAGTTATTTAGGTACAAACAAATACATATACATTTTCATTTACATTCATACATATAAATATAAACATAAACATTTGTACTCACATGCATGCACAGACTTTAAAAGCTTAACTCACTTACTTATGCAAGTTACGTATGAAGTATAGCTACACAGTCTACACTCTTGCATATACATACGATAGCATTTATATATATTTAGATATGTGTGTGTGTGCGCGCGCTAAGTGCATGTGTGTAGAACACATACTTTGACTTTGTAATCATTTTTACGAAAAGTATTTTTTTTTTCAGTTTTTATTTTTTCATTTTATTCATAAACGTAATTTGTACTTGAATATGCGACAGTAAGAGCTTACAAAGGACTTGTTTGTCTGCGTGTAGAGAGTTGATTTTGATTAAAATACAAAGGAAAAGAATTTACAAAAAACAAAAAAAAAAATCAAGTGAGAAAGTTCTAAATTCGCCTTCGCCGACACAGAAATTTTTGCATATCCAGCATTCACTTGCCAGATAAACGTCCGTATTTTTCTGACAAGAAAAGCAGTAAAATTATGATAAGTTGCACGGTATATACACCAGGATATATTAGTTAAATAAAACTACATCAAAAAAAAAAATGTTCATTCCGCAACATCATAATTTAGGTTTCATTCGGCTCTTATTTCATTTCATGATTTTACAAATTGTATATGCAGGCACTCAAAGGTCTCTTTTGGCCAAGAGTATGTATTTGAAAATTGCATTTTATTTGATTTCTATATTTACGATTTCTATTGTTTACGAAGTATGATTTGTTTTATTTTCTATTTATTTATTTTCTGTTTATTACTATAAAGTTCGCATGATTTTTTATTGGTTTTCTTTTTTGTATTTTTCTGTGGCCAACTGCAGTCTCTTGCAGACTGAAACAAATTCAAATCTTTTAAAGCATAACGGAGACTGATATTTTCTTCATATATTTACCCGCATGTTTTCTAAAATGCTCACAATTAACAAAATACCAACTTTCCGAATACTTACTTAAGAGTATGAAGATAAATTCGAATTCAACTAGCAAAGCCATTTACCAACTGTAATGAATTAACAGAACTCTGTAAAAGGATTAACATAGTTCTGTACAGTAATTAGCGTCAAGTTGTGGTTTGATTTGGAAGCCAAGTCCGTCGAAATTAAAATAGTTAGGAGATTTTTGTCAACGCCATGTGAATCTATATGAAACACCTTTTAAAATTATATAAAAAATTAATCCGTTTCTCTAGTGAATTCCTTTCAATTAATGCTTGAAAATTGATATTTTGATGAAAGTCGACCATAGCAAAATTAATTAAATTTGAGACTCTAGTGCGGCTAAACTAGCAAATTCCAACTGCATTCATATATACCACATCAATGTGCATGAAAATACCTTTCAAACAATTCAAGTAAATTTAAATTTTGCTTTCCAGAACTATTTTTAAAAATGTTTTGAAATTTGACATCATAGCATAACCCGACTACGGAAAAGTAGTTAAATTTGAGACTCTAGCGCGGCAAAATTAGAAAATTACAAATATATTGACCTATATGACGTGAATCTGTTTGAAATAAGCCCAGCAACTTCAAATTTCGTTTTCTAGAAATATTTTTAAAAATTTTTTCAATATTAGCTTAACAAAGCTGCACATGGCAAAATAATATTAACAGAGGAAAACGAAATTAAATTCGTTTTTAACAGATTCAAATTCGTTTCTTTGTTTTTTTCTGTCAATGTCGAACGCACATATCACATGTCTTAGTCATTAGCATTTGCGTAGAACATAAAGTATAAACAAATTTGAGACTCTAGCACGGTCAAACCAAAAAATTCCAAAAACATTGGCTTATATCACGTAAATGCATATGAAATTGCCTTTTAAACAAGCTAAGCAAATTTACATATCACAATTCTATAACTATTTTTAACAAATTTTTGAAAATTAACTTAACAAAAAAGCTGCACATGGCATAATAACATGGATAAGTGATGTGTTAACGAAAATATTCTGAGAGATTTTCAAGTTTTAATTTATTTCAGCTTCTAAGGTACAGTGAATGGGGTCGTGATAGTAGTAGATTTTTAAATTTAATTTATTTGGCATAATCTAAAAATATATTTTATTATGAAAATCACAAACTGATACAATACGGTTACAATAAATTTTCCAAAATCAATGACGAAGAAAATTCCTTTTGTTGTATTATCTGCCGCGGTAATCAAAAGGCGCATTTGCAACTGTCAATGAAAGCGTTAAGCCTCTGCGGCGGAACCCACGTAAAACCTTTGTCACACTTCTGTCAATCAAAGCGAAGGTTGGCAAAGAATTTCCACGCAATCAAACAGGTAATTAAATTAATGAAACTATACCGCGAAAACCAACAACAAAGTATTAACTGGTATAGAAGAATGGGACGCTGCTGTTTGTGATATTCATAAGGTTTATAAGCAGAGGACAAATCAGTTAATTAATAATATTTCAGAAGCAACTAAGCTTTAAGAAAATAGTTCGTTTTAAATAATTGTACAAAGCTATTGAGATTTTAAATATTACTTCGAAAATAAAGAAATTGTAAATAAAAACTACGGTTTTCATGATCCAACGATACCGGCTTCGTCTAAAGGAAAAATACAAAACGCAGTTTCGTAACGATGCGTATGTTAGGCTTCATTCTTAGTAATTTGAATAACAGATAAATTCAGAAGAATCCCAGGCTAATCTTAAAATACCTATAAGACGTGTGGACAGAATGAAAGAATGTACCTGTCGCGATACGAAATGTCTTTACGTCATCTGTACTCAAGTGACTTTTGTAATGTCAGAAATTAAAAGTGTAAACACCCAAGTTCTGTTCTCGTTTTTGTCTACACTGTCCCTCCCTAATTTCATAAATTTATAGCATAGAATACTGTTATGTGTTATTGCCATAAGCAGTAAGTGATAGAGTAAGTTATTATTATAAAAGGAGGGTAACTCTGGTAAGAAGCGTAAGGAGTTGGCAACGCCAACAGATGAGTAAACCAAAAAAGGGGAATATTAAATATATCCTCTTCCCTTTTTTTCTGACTGGCAACATGAATGGTCGCACTTTAAGTAAGTTGTTCGGTAAGCAGCCAAGCATCTGAGGGATTTGAGCGGCCGACCACTGTTCAATTTGACTATTATTATTTGATGAAATTTAGATTTATATCATAGGAGTAAAAGCTAAATAAAATTTATCTTTGAACTTCGATTAATGAATTAAGTGGTTTAACTCCGGATGGGAAAGCATCAATAGAAAAAGAAAATAGAACACCTGGATCCGACAAGCGAACCCAGGCACCAGAATAGAAGAGCCAACATTAATATTTCCGAAGGAGAAATATAAATGTTTTCTTCCTCACAAAGGTTATAGGAGCGTACCTCGGCGCAGCTTAGTTGACTTTGTAAAAATGAATACAAAAAAGGAGGAATTGAAAAAAATATATTTTTCTATCGTATAACATCTGTTTCTTCATCTGTTTGCTAATCATCCTCTGAAATACGTCTGTCCATATGTTACAGGTGGGCTGAAAAGTTCGTAGGCTAACATAAAAAATTTGTTTTTTTTGATAGAATTTGATTTTATTATTCAATATGGTGGCCACCGAGGGCGATACAACGATTATAGCGGTCATACAATTTTTCGATACCATTTTTATAGTACGATTTGCCTTTAACCTCAAAATAGTTGGTTCATTACGTACAGTCCACTCGGCTGACTGCCGATTGGACTCCGGTGTGAAATGATGTAGCCATGTTTCATCCATATGTAACATATCGACGCAATCATTCGGGTTTATTAGGATTGAACAGCTCCGCCATACTGCTTAGAATCATCAATTCGTTGTTATTTTTGGTCAGTTGTGAGCTCAAGCGGCACCCACTTTGAACAAAGCTTTCGCATATCCAAATATTCATTCACGATATGTCCAACAAGTTCTTTTGATATCTTTAGGGTCTCAGCTATCTCAATCAACTTCACTTTACGGTTATACGAAATTATTTTGTGGACTTTTTTGATGTTTTCGTCGGTAACAGCTTCTTTGGGGCGTCCACTGCGTGCATTGCTCTCGGTGCTCATTTCCCCTCGTTTAAATTTAGCAGACCACTTCTCTACGGTTGACTTCCCTGATGCAAAGTCCGAATAATGTTTATTAAACCAAGCCTTGACTTCAATAGTATTTTTGTTCATCAAATGCCAGTAATGCTTTATTAACACACGAAATTACTTTTTATTCATTTTTTCAAACTAAGAAAAGTTGCTTCGCTAAAAATGCTGTAACTCGCATAGTAATAGTGCAACAGCTGTCAAATATATACACGTGTCTTTTGAAGGTTAGGGTTAACTAAAAATCCTATTGATTTAATACTAGTAGCGGCATCTATGTGTCAGTCTACGAACTTTTCAGCTTGCCTGTTAAGTACATATGTTTCTCCTTTAAGTAAATCGTCCGTCCTCTGTTTTGTGTTTAGTTCTCTTAAGTTCACCTTTCCTTTTGTTGTATTGCATTTGCTTATTTAATGTAAGTCTATCACTCAAATATGTTTGTTGCAAATCTTTTTGTTAGTTGTTGCTGTTGTTATTTATAATTCATAAACATCAAAGTTAATAAACGTAAAGATGTCAACCTTACATCTCCTGAAATTATGTGTCGCAAATCTCTGTTATTAAGAGCTCTTGTTTCCTCTTAATCTATAAATTAATGATTGACTAAATCCATTGAGTATATTTTCAAAGAAACTTACTGCTGTGCGTGTATGTTGACAAATTTATGTTTTATTCTCTATTCAAATACAAATTAATGAAGCGAGTTGCTAATTACGCTTCTCTAAAACTTCAAATACAATGATAATTAATAAGCTTAACATCAATACGGAAAATGTAAGACACAGTTAAGAATTGTATGGCACTAAACCGTTTATTTACTATAAGCTTAAGTAAGTAAGCTGAAGTAAGTAAGAATAGAAGAAAATTTTCGCGAAGCAATTGCGTTTTAAATTCTATTTTGCACTCATATGTTTAGTTGGTGGTGTTGCTTTTCTTAATGCTTCTTATAAGCAGAGCAGTAACATCTGTTTATCAGTTATCAGCTCATAAAAAATTGTTTTGATCGGTTACTTGAAATGAATGTTTGCTCTTTAGCTATTATTAGACCCATACCACCGAAGGTGAAGGGTGGATTCCATTTTGTCATTTGGTTTGTAAATCCCAGAATGGAACTTCGGATACCCCACAAAGTATATATATTCTTGATCAGCTTCAAATTTACAATCGATTTTAGCATGTCCGTCTGTCCTTCGGTGTAATGTCTGTGATAAACATTCTACTGGCGAAAAAAATGGAAGCGCTTGTACGCTGGTTAGTATTGAAAACGGGCCAAATCGGACAAAGGACACGCCCATAGTATGACGTAGACTAAGAACAACTCTGCTTTTGAAGCGCAAAAGAGAAAATTGGATTTTTGCTTATTACTCGTAAATCATAGCAGATAGAATTATAAAAATTTCCAAAAATATTGCGCCAGCTATCTCGTAGTCTCTGTGCAAAAATGGAAAAGATCGACCACACCCGCTTCATATAGCGGAGTATTTTTTTGTGAAAATATTTGTAACATTAAGAAAGATGCCTTTGGAACTACATAAAATGTGTATAATTTTGATCAGTATGAAATTCGGAATGCACCTACACGTATGCGCCTGTCCGTCTGTCTGTGTAATGTCTGTGGTAAACATTCCCCTGGTTGCGAAAATGAAGATACCGGCTTCAAAGTTGGCAGAAACATTGGAAGCTCTTTCATATACATTGCTATTGAAAATAGGCTAAATCAATCACAGGCCACGCCCACAGTATAAGATCAAAGCACGTCTGTTTTGTTCTGGCTGTTTTCCACGCTACTCGATTGCTCCACGGTATTCCATAAAAAAAAGAAAAACTGTCACGCCTCCCTAATCAAATTTAGATTTGCCCCCTTTTTTAAGATAAGGGTGGCGGTTATGAAAGGTTCGGCACAGTCAAATATAATTTCCTTAACTATTTCTTTTAAATTCAATGATAATTAAGTTTAAAAATACAAAACGACCACATAATGTTCAAATACTCTCGACACAAAGTTTTTGATCAGCCTGGAATTCTGATTTGCTAAACTCAAAACATTTCAGTTCTATTAGTCTATATAACATCTCTATATATTTTTTTTTTTTGTTACATTTAAAAATTATTTTATTAATATGAATATATAACGGGGATTTTATAAGTGATCTTTGAGAATGAAGTTTGAGAATTCAGTTAAGGCTTCCTTGAGATTGTGAATTGTTATTCAACATTTAAATATACTGGCTTAAGCTAAATATATTCTTTCTTTCTTTATCTTACTGCTAACAGCTTCATTGTTTACGAAAGACTATAATGCTTTTATGTACAGTGGCGTTATTCGCACAGACTTAGCCTACAGAGAATGTTTCAAAGCATCTTTTTCTTTTATGATATTAATTAAAGTTAGATAATCTTGCCAGCAAATTCTGCGTAATTTTCTCTCTCTCTCTCCCTCTCTCTCCCTCTTTCTTACTCTACTGACGCTGAGAAAAGACTGCGAAAATAAATATTTGCTACAGGTGGCAGCTTTGCGTTTCTTAATTTTTTTCATTTTGCTAAAAGATAAAAAAAGATAAAAAAAAATAGATGTCCATGAAGACACTAGGTCCATGGTGATTAGCGAAACCAAACCATTTTTAAACTCATATTGATGTATCAAGAGATCTTTGAAAGGAATTTATTTGAGATCAGGAAGTAATATAGATTAACCGGAATTTGAACGTTATTAGAAAAAACCAATGAGAAAATTATATTTGTCTGCGGCGAATCTTTTATACCTTTTATACCATCATTATCTTAAAAAAGGAAAAAAACTACATTTGAATAGATGGGCGTGGCAAGTTTTTTCTATTTTTATGGAATAGCGTGGAAATTTTGATTTTGAAGTCTATATTCACTGGGCAAAACAGCCAGAAAATGGATGCGTTTACAGCTTATTTTATATTGGAGGTGTGGCTTATTTTCAATACTAACGTTTATGAAAGAACTTCCAAACGTTTCTGCCTTTCATTTTTACGGTCAGGAGAATGCTTACCAGAGACATTACGCAGATAAGTTGACAGACAGATGGACAGACGGGCAGATGCATACATCTAGGTAGATTGAGAATTTCTTACTGATTACGAATATATACGCTTTTGTGTGGTTTCTGAAGCATATTTCTTCATGTTACAAACGTTTTCAAAGAAAAAATTAAATTTTAAAAATATAAAAATTATATCGAATGGTCGTGATCGATACTTTGCTTTCCTGTAGCGATACTAGAGGATAGTTAGCTCAATAAATGTGGAGATTTTTATAGAACTCTCTACTATGGTTTATGACTAATAAGCACAAAACCGAACTTTTTTTCCTCTTCAAAGCAGAGGTGTCCTCCATTTACGATGTACTGAAATATACCTCTCAACTTCAGTGGTCGATATAAAAATAATATTCTGTTTATTACCTAAGTTTGCTTTCATTAATTGCTGAAAACGGATGAAGCGATCAAAGAAAAATCCACAAGACCGTGCAAGCAGTGACTTCCAAGGATAACGGAATATGTCATCCATCGTTAACAATTAGTGGACAATTACTGGAGATAGATTAAGAAATGATATTGAATACTTTATTCCAATCCATTATCTACTTCGATAAAGGAAGGGAATGCGACTGCAGTCGTTTTGCTTGCTCTGCCTATGTTTATGCTGTTTGCTTCTTCTATTTTTTTTACGTTAAGTTTATGATACATAAACTATAAACAATTTCCATAAAAAAATATATTTTTTTGATTTAGTGTAACTAATGAATAAGCGGAAGTTATGACTAAACCATAAAATTTCTCCATAAAAAAAAAGAAGAAAATAATATTGATTTCCTGTCGTCACTAGCAAATTGATTGAGTTTTTCGCTATTTTTCACGGAAAGCATTTCGATTGGAATTTTTTTTTTTTTTTAATTTTAAAAGAATAATTTTTTCTATATCTATGATGATATGTTAGAATAAGTATCGATAGATATTGATGGAAGTTTCCGTCGTTAAAAGCTGTAATGGTATTTAGAAAGACGGGAAACAATTATAAGGGCAAATAATTGTACGGGCGAACAAATGTTACGGGCGAACAATTGTACGGGCGAACAATTGTACGAGCGAACAATTATACGGGCGAACAAATGTTACGGGCGAACAANTACGGGCGAACAATTGTACGAGCGAACAATTATACGGGCGAACAAATGTTACGGGCGAACAATTATACGGGCGAACAATTGTGCGGGCGAACAATTATACGGGCGAACAATTGTACGGGCGAACAATTGTACGGGCGAACAACTGTTACGGGCGAACAAATGTTAAGGGCGAACAATTGTACGGGCGAACAAATGTTAAGGGCGAACAATTGTACGGGCGAACAAATGTTAAGGGCGAACAATTGTACGGGCGAACAACTATACGATCACCTCAGAGTACGGAATTAGTTCGTATTGTATCGGTTTGAAATTGACTTTAAACGAGATCTGTGAGAAACAATTTTTTTGTTCCAAAAACCACTGATACTTCTACACTTTCGCAGGAACTCAAGTAATAGTAATCGTTACTTTGATGTCATTCACTGAAATATTCTCAATAGCGATATTTTTTTTATTTATAATTATTCTTCAAAAATCTATCTATCGCATTAGATGTCGAATAATCTGACGAAGCATTAAAGAGCTTTGAAAGCCTTTTGCACAATCATTGCACGGTTACTTTATTCATAAGGAACAAAACAGTTCAGTTTTAAAGCATTACGAAGCGATGAATTCTAATTAGTAAACCGTTATTTATATGCTCCTCGCCATCAGTTTTTAGAGAGTAGAAAATCTTTCTTTATTCTTCACATACCGTCTCAGATGTACACTATACTTCAGGATTTCTTTCTGAATTCTTTTCTTTTTCTCTCGTGCGGAAAACGGAAATGCGTTCTTAATAATTTTTGAAGCTGAAAAAACATCTGATTCATTGTAAGAAAATTTCTCTCTAATAATTATTTTTATCACTCCCTGTAGGAATATTTTCAAATTTACAAATACTAGGCGTGGCATTCCTTTTTGTTAGTTTTACCTGTTTTTACCTGCAGGTAATATTTTAAATTTACGATTATGTGAGATGATTTTCACTGAATTCATGTTATTAAATCTTTAGAATAAGAGGGATTTTACATTAGATAAGTAACAACAATATCTAGACTAATGTGTGTGGTGATAAGAAGAGAAAGGCGAGAACTAACTTGAAATATTAAACTTGAAACATTAAACATCTGTTTAACATTTTTTATTCTATTTAAGAATGAATTTATAATTATTTAATATTTAATTTAAGTAAAAATAATTTCAATAATTTCAAATGAAAATGTAATTAGTGTTATTTAACTGAACTTACTTGGCCATGTTTTAGGTCGTTATCCCTTTGTTATCCTTTTATAATTGGATTCTTTTAAGCGAAAGCAGAGTTTAATAACAAGGTTGCCAAGCGAACCTTTGTTTTCTTTTTTTTTTTTTTTTTTTTTTTTTGTTAAACAAAACACGTATAGAATATCAACACACACAAACACTATATATGTATATATATATATCTATATCATCACCAAGAGTAACTAGGCTGACATAACAAAAAAATAAATAAATATTTTATAAAGCCTGCAAAACAACGTTGTTGTCTGTTCAAGTAAGTAAATGTATGCGTAGAATAATAACTCAGCACGCGAACTAAAAACGAAAAAAAAAAAAAAAAAAAAATCGGGAAATTGGTTTAAAAAAAATCTTTTTTTTTTTTTCTTTTTTTTGTATTAACGACAGAAAATCCTTCGAGAGATTTAAAAATAAAATGAAAATTCAACAGTCAGAGAGAAGTATTTAAATATTTCAATAATTGACATCATACACAACATCAATACAACAAACTCGCAACACTATAAATTGACAGGCTTGGCACTCACACCGTGTATGCAAATTTAGTGCTTGATGTGTCAGAGCAACGCACGCACATGAATATTTTATAAGATTTATTGTATTTATGGCAGCAGCAGACTGGCATACGCTTTAAGCACTTTCTCTCGATAGAGTTTTGTTTCCTTTTTTTCCCGTTTTTTTCGTTTTCACAATTTTTAAACAATTTTGTAAATTTAACAATTTTTTTTCACAATACTTTGCTTCGTAATACTTATCATATTTGTATCGTAAACATGTACTTGACTCCTTGACGAAAGATACCACTCCTTTTTCGAGGGTCTTGTTGTTTATTTTATGTTTCTTTTTTTTATATACTTATACTTATTTCACCGCAACAACATCGAGAGTTGTGTTATATATGTGTTGCGTTTCTTTACACATCACATGCCCCTGTTTTATGAAAACATTCGCTATTATCCTCATATAACTCAAATAACTAAAGTGTTCGTTTGTTTGTTTGTTGATGTTTTTTCTTTACCTTTTATCATCGGAATTGTTATTATTAAATCTTAAAATTTTTTGTTTTATTTTATATATATTTTTTTTTTACTTATAAAATATTTATTATTTTTGTATAATATTAATTTTATTAATTATAATTTTATTCAAATTTTTTTTTTTAAAAGTTTAGAGCCTAGAAAATGCCTGCCGTGATGGTGTGTTATTGAATTGTTTTTATTTCTTTTGAAATTTTTTCAAATCTTTAGTCGAATTTTGCTTCACTTTTTAAACACACGACCGTTTGCAACCGTTGCTCGTCAAAAACTATTGCGTCAAGGGTGCAACATTTTGTAGCAACCCCTGTTAACAGTTTATCATCCATTACACTGCTAAATAACTTTTAATTTTCAACAGATTATGTAAAGTACACACATACAAGTTGAATATTTGAGTATTAATATATTCTCTTTCTCTCTCACACTTACATGCATTTCTACTCTTTTTTGTTTACAATAAAGAGCCGCAAATGGTGAGTCGGCGCTTTTCATTGCATTTATTCAGAAAAATTACCGGTTTGTTTACATTTTTGTTTTTGCTTTTCGCGATGTTCAATGCTTTAAGCCGGTTAGTTTTTTTTGAATGTCTGTCTGCCTACATATGTGATGTAATTTATCATTAGAATCATCTCGCCTGTTTTACGTAAGAGAGAGAGAGAGAGAGTGAGAGGATTTTTCTCTTAAAATTTATTCTCAAAGTAACATCAGTTGCTAAAGTATGTAAAATTTCGTCTGTCATTAGAATTATTTTTTTTTTGTTTTAAACATAATTTCTTCGCAACGTTTAAGATGAAGGGAAAAACACATAATTATCTAATAATTGCCTTTTCATTAATCCGTTTAACGTGTCTAAGTACATTCAATGAAAAATGTACAAGTAAAGACAAAATAAGTAGATGGGTAAGGTACGCTATGAACGTTATAAGATTATATAAATATTGCAGCACAAATTCTTAAAGAAATTTAGTGAATTTAAAAAGCAAAACAGCTCGAAACAGGTGCTTAGCTAATATTGAGGTTATATACGATGTCGGGGGTGTTCAAATACGCACAGCAGTCATATAAAATTTTGACATCAGTTACTAAGCAGCCAATAATTAGGAGATGGAAAACTTTGGAACCTTGTAAACCATTTTCAATATGATATATAGGCCCATCCATTTCTTGGTCCAGATTTGATAATCTCATTTCAGAAACATATATACAATAGAACTACTTCCAAGGGCATCATGTGTTTAAGGCAATGTCTGCCATTTTACAATATGGATCGTTTAACAATCACTGAACGTGTTAAAATAGTAAAAACTTACTCTAGAAAATGCTGAATATGTAAAGGGTACGTTTCAGGAGCAAATTATGGTAGACGTAGTCCTCCCTCTAAGCGCACTATAAGTAAAATAGTGAAGAAGCTTAAAGAAACTGGATTTGTAATAGATTTCTTGAGGTGCACACTGTTAGTGGTGTTAGTGAAAGCTTCAAAGAAGATCCATACTTGTCCATTACACACCGAGCACACTGCAGCCAAATGATTATCAATTTTTATTTAACGTAAAGTTGATAATATGGATATTAAAGATATGTAGTTTCAACGATGCCACGAATAATAAACCACGCAACACAATTCGTTTGAGATAGTTGCGCCAGAAATTCTCAGGGCTTGTAGTATCACACTTTGGTGATGTGAATTGTTAGCAGTTAACATGAAATTCCTAACCACTGTACTTTTTTTTTTTTTTTTTTTTTTTTGGTTAAGTTATACAAAGAGTCGAGTTTATGTAGAAAAACTTGCAATGCTTTGAAAACAAAGATATGTCAAATTTGAACCAAACTTCAATCAGAAGAGTCTTCTATTTATGTTTACTGCAAACCTATAAAATGGCTGACCATGTATTTATAATCTTCTCTATCAAGTGTTAAGCATATAATATATAAAAAAGAAATAATTATCATAAGCAATATCTCTTATGAGTTAATAATAACAAAAGACTTTATTAAAAAATTTTCAAAATTTTTCGAATTATTGCTTTTGTCACAAATTCATAGAAAAAAAAAATATTACTTTTGAAAAACTTAACTCTACTCATCAATATGGTCTCATGGAAGAATGATGCAATTAGTTTATTGCTTCTCAAGTAATTTGATGTCTTCTTTTCACTTCTGTTTCTTACGAACGCGAGAAGACAAACTATAAAACTCCATTCTCTACATTCTTTACATTGGCATAGGTAGACATGACGTAGCGTTGTGATTATTGAAAATAATTTTCTTATGCTCACTTTACCTAGAATAACTAAATTTTGTCCTATTCATTATTATCGGAATATTTTTGAAAATAAGTTAAATCACTTCGTATGTTTTTCTACAACCGCAAACCGCAAATTTATTAAATTAGATTTTCATTGCAGCGTATATTATGAGCAGTAAGGTGACGCGTGCACACTAAATGGCTAACAGAAGGCTGCATTTTTGTATATAGAATGATATAAATCGGATTTCAGAAAATCTAAACAATTGTCTGTAGCTACAAAGAATTTCAAGGCTTCTCGGTTGATCATTCCTTTAAAAATTTTGTAAAATCAATGCGCAAAATACGGGATTTTCTCTGTAACCAGTGATGCTTTCCTTTTTCTTTGACGCCTTATGATTGACTTCTATCGATGGATGGAAGCCATTGATTCTTCTTGAGTATAAGCAAATAAGTTATGAAATGTTTTGATACTTGCTGTAATCCAAGGAAAGCAAGTCTAATAACACCTCTATCTCCAAGGGTGTTGTATTAGCAATCGTAACCTCTCTGAGAATCTAAAAAAATCTTGAAACTCTAAGACAAAACCCTTATAGTATACAAACAGGCTCTGTCACCCAGACTTTTCTTTGTGACATAATTTATTTTGTTCATTAAGCTAAACAGGTTCAAGTTTATTTTAAAAAAAAAATATATATAAAAAAGTCACCCACGTTCTTCCTTTTGACATACTTTAATTTTCTTTGCATTTATCTAAGTTCCTATTGTCTCTATTCGTTCATTTAATATTTACCTCACTGACACTGCCCCAACATAAAACCATAACGAGCAACGTTTGCGCTGGTCTTTTGTGTTATATATGATAATATTATTATATATTTTTGCTGTGCTCTTTTTCCAGAAGGTACATAAACAAAATGTAGACAATCGTTATACGTAGAAAATGCTATACTATATATAATATATAAAGATATTTGGATTACGTGTAGAGAATGACTAAGTTATGTATATTTGTGCGTATATATACATAACACAAGACTCAATAAGTTCATACGGCCACCAAACGAGCAATGTTTGCACTGGTCTTTTGCGTTATATATGGTAATATTATTATATATTTTCGCTAAACAAAATGTAGACAATTGTTATACGTAGAAAATGTGCGCTAGTATTATAATATAATATAAAGATATATGGATTGCGTGTAGAGATTGACTAAGTTGTGTATATTTGTGCGTATATATACATACACAACTCCCCATTGCCATTGTTATGGTCTTGATGACGAAGTATTTTTTCTTCTTTCTTATTCAAACACACTAATAATATGTAATATTCACTATTGATTTTTTTGTTCCTTTTCGAGATAGTGAGTGAATATCATGCCGTGCGCACCTCAAGATACACTATAACATTCTTAGTCGTCTTTTACCATTTTGGTTCTTTTAGACCGCTTTTGCCGAGTGCTGTCGACTTGGCTATCTGCTGACTTGAGTCTGAAATGCAATGATGCGTCCATGTTTCATCCGTTGTCACATATCGCATGAAGAAATCGTTGTAATTTTGCTTAAATAGTTCCAGACTGCGCTCTGAATTATCGACATGTGTTGTTTTTAATCAAAAGTGGGTAAACCCAATAAACCCGGAGAGTGGTTTTTCGCAGACAATTACTTATTAACGTGTCAGCTTTCTTAAACAACTTCATTTTCCGAACTTCCAAAACGATTTTGTGTACTTTTTTCATATTTTGTGGAACTACCACCGAATTTAGTGCCTTTTGTGTGCGTAGAATTTTTTTTAAAGTCTAACAAATTTTATTGTCGTCACACATTTCAAACCGATTCTTCGTTTAAATCGTATTTTTCCCCCCATTAATATAAGAAATGTTTTATCAGCAAATGAAATTTAGATTTTTCTATCGCTTTGAAAAGTACAACTGAAACTAAATTAAGTAAGTTAAAGTGATCGGGATGTTAAGAAATTTTGATACATTTCGTTTGAAAGTTGGCATTAGAAATATTATATGGTTTCCTCAATTGTCACCCTACGAACTTATGGAGATATATAGAGAAAATATATATAATAGACAAGTATACAAATTTGTTTTAAAGGTATGGATTTAATGTGTGCGAAGAGATACTAGTTGCATTAATAAATGAAGTTTTTATGGCATAATAATATGAGTATACCGTGAATAATATGTACATATACGCCCATAATTATAAAAGTGGTTTAAGCCAAAATTTAGAAAAAATGAGTTTATCAGTTTTATTTCACATCACGTTAACTTAAGCTAAATTAATTCAATGTAAGTTTTGTGAAATCATTAGAAATAAACCATTAGATCCCTTCAACATTACATTGGTGTTCATTTAGTGTTAATTATGAAAGTGGTTTAAATCAAAATTTGAAAAAAAATGGGTTTATCATTTAATTCGCACCACATTACTTTAAAATAAATTAATTCAATGTAATTTTTAAGAAGTGATTCGAATTTCATTCGACCTCTTCAACTTTACATGAGAATTCAATTAGTGTTAATTATTAAAAAGGTTTAAGTCAATTCATACGTACTTGTAAAACTTGGATTCTCATAATTTCCATTATGACAATCCCAAATTGTATGTATGGGATAAAACTACAGCTTTCAAAGGTGTACAGGAAGTGAGGCATACTGCACTTTAATGTATGTGGAGGATATAACTTTTCGAAAACCCCGTAATAGCTTACAGTGATACTTGTTCAGGCCAAACATTAAACTAACGTTAAAGTAGCATTGACATGGATGAAAATTGCTTAGTCATCAAATAATAATATTGAAATGATAGATTACAAATTTTTAATATTTGATATCCATACCTTTGAATGACCGTGATTTTGGGTTGATAGGAATGAACATAAAAAAAGCACATGACATCTACAATCCTTAGCATTATTATGAATTTGATAGAAAATTGAAGAAGAAGAAATACATTTTCGGTAAAACGAATGCCGAAGTTGCTAGATTTTATTTCGACAAAAAATCTAGACTAGAAGAGTCAAAGACAAAAAGAGTAAATATCTGTTTCTTGGCAGCAAATTCAATGGATTAGATTCTTGAAAAATGAATCTTATAAGATGTTCTGTCATCATCATCTTTAGCTGATTCTAAATTCCACGAATTTGGATCTTTCACCCAAAAGAAGAAGACCAAAAAATATACGGAAATATTAAATGATTCCTCTAACACACCATCATTAGACCAATAGTAACACGGAAGAAAAACACATAAAGATATTATGTGTTTACTACCATACATCCGTCCAGTTTCTTAAAAAAATTTTAAGAATCTTAAGAACTCGCTGTGATAAAAGCCTGAACTGATAAATTTGGTTTATTTTTTTAAAAATAATTAATAAATGTTCGTGAATTATTTCATTAAAATTATTGTTTCTAATAAAACTCATTCATCATTCATAATTTTTTTATTGCTTTAGGTCAATCATAGACCATTCAGTTCAGTTAATTTTGAAAATGATTTAAGTCAATTCAAACTTTCTTCTATAAAATTCACAAAACATTTCGTATTTATAATAACTTTCCATTAATCAAGATTGAAAAAAAATTCGAAATTAAATTGTCGCTTAAAGTCGCTTTTTGATTTATTCAAATACAATTCATTTCTTGAATTATGAAAGATATGACTTAGACCATTTATATAATCACAGGCATATATGTTGAGAAAGACTATGTTTTAGTATTTTATAGAGACAGAAGGCATTTAAATTAAATTCGTCACGAAACTCATGTTAGGTTACAAAAGGTTAATTAAAAAATTACAACAAAAACCTGTTGGTATGAAAAGTTCTTTTTGTTTATACCCACCACCGAAGGTGAAGGGTATATTTACTTTTGTCATTTGGTTTGTAACTATCAAAAAGAAACTTCGGAGATCCCACAAAGTATATATATTCTTGATCAGCATCAAATTTGGAATCGACTGAAGTATGTCTGTCTGTCTGTCCATCTGTGTAATGTCTGTGTTAAATTTTTTCCTATGTGCGAAAATCGGCTTCAAATTTGGCAGAAAAGTTGCTATTGAAAATGGCTCAAATCAATCGCAGACCATGCCTACAGTATAAGCTGAAAGCATATTTGTTTTCTGGATGTTTTACTCTGTTTGCTGTTTTCCATGGTATTCCATGGCTGGCTGTGTTCCGTGATATCCCATAAAAATAGAAAAAATTTGCCATGCCCACCTATTAAAATTTACTTTTTTCCTCCTTTTTTAAGATAATGGTGATGGGTATAAAAGATTCGGCATAGCCAAATATAATTTTTTTTTACTATAAACTAGACATTTCTTAGGAGACATAGCATCTTCATGACACGTTCATGATATTGGATATTATAACGTTCAGTATTTGTTCTTTTGTTTCCTCTTCTTGGTGGATCGTTTCATCATTTCACTCAAGCATCGGTGAAGTCGTTTTTTGTTTATGGTTTCGAAAAAGCAATAGTAATAAGAAAATTAGTTTTACATATGTGTGAGTACAGTTTCCTTTTTTCATTTTACAGAATGCTGCAACATTCCCTTTCTTTTTTTTTTTGCTATCATAAATAAATACATTCTTCTTCTTATATGCATTGAATTGAATCGACATTGACTGCATCAACAGCAATGTTTATCAAAAATGTTAACATATATATACCGGGGAATGGAATCAAGTTTATGCCAACAAGTATCGAGTTAAGAGTCTTTATATAAATGAATATAAATGGACACACAGACACATGCAAATTAGCTCATTTAGTTATCAAACATGTTTCTGAACACACACACATAAGTAAATTTCTAGAAATTTTCATAAATACAGATTGTATCTATAAAAGCTTAAGCCTTAAATAAAAGAATGCTTCGTATACACACAAGTATAAGCACAAAAGTAATAATCGAGCATTTTCTTAAGCCATCATTTATAATGAATACTCGGTCAATTGTGCTGAGCATTGGATAATATAATCGATACATAAAGAATTTTTATTAAAAAAAAAAAAAAGGATACATTCTGCACATATCCACATACACATATGCGCAAGCAAAATTTTAATATTAACAATCTTATGTGAGACGGAGGATGGATCCATATATAAACACAAAACACTTTTGCATACAAAAGTCTCAATTTAAATCAAACTTAATCGCCATTTGTATGGATGTATTTTCAAATTCATTTACATACAGAGACACACACACGCATACACATATGTACACAAGATCTTTTAATGTTTTAGATACTTAAGCCTGCACGTGATTTTACTCAATATGCTTATGCCCCCAATATGCTTACAACCACAATCATATCATAGTTTCAGCTTAAGTATCAGCAACAACTGTAAAATTGACAACAACATGCAATGCACGTTAATATCAAAAGCAAAGCAGGACGGTAGCAAAATGCCCGAATAAAGAAACACACACAATCAACCTGTGAACTTAGAACAAAGCCATACACACACACATACACAAAATCAACCTGTGTGTGTGTGTGTTTTTATGTTCGGCATTTTGCTATCGTACGCAGCAAGGTTGATTGTGTGTGTGTGTGTGTGTGCATATGTATATATATTTAACGGCATTCTAAGCAGAACAGAACATATATACGAAATCTCTCTTAAAAGAATACAAGATTGTTAGCTGCGAGAGAGAGAAAGAGCATGAGAGGTGTGCTATGAATAGAGGCGATGTTAGTTAAAAAGAACGAATAAAACTGATTTTATGTGATACAAAATAAAATTTTAAAAATTTTTTCTGCACACACAGCCGTAGAATAAAAATTTCCTTTTAAAGAACCTCTGTAGAGATTATTTGTGCAATTAAGTTACCAATCATTTGACATTAATATGTAAACTTATAAGAATTCTACGTTTGAAATTGTAGATTATCATCACGACGAAAGTCACAAATAACGGCTTTTTACTTATAACTTCCGATAAACAAGATGTTGACAGCTACTGCTACAAGTGCAGCAGCATCACCGTCCGTCCAACCATCTAGTAGTTGCTTGATAAAGCCGGAAAAAACAACTTCCTTGAACACAATGACATCTGCAAAAACAGCCACAACAACAACAACAACAACAACAGCAACGAGAACAACAAAGACCACAATTACCTCAGATCCGGGCATTTTGTGTTTCCATCATTGCACCGTAAAAGTATTCTGTTTCATTTTACCTCATCAATGTCCGCAATGTAAAATCGAATTGGATACAGATCCCAGTGGAAAAGCAAAACATTATAATAAGAACAAGAATGCTCTTGTTCTGAACAACAATAGTAATAAAAACAATAACAATAATAACAGTAATGATGCTTACATCGTTCATGAAACCATTGACGATGCAGAGGAAGAGAACGAGGATGATAAAGATGAAGATGAAGATGAAGATATAGATATCGAGCATAAATCTTATGCAAATGAAAGCTTTGCTGCACAATTGGTGTCCAGTCGATTGTTACCATTTCGTTTACCGTATCCTTTTATACGAGCCAGTCAGTACCCCTGTGCAATTATTTTACGTCCTACTACGGGCGATTTCTTGAAGTAAGTAAAAAAAGTAAATATTTCATCTAAAATAAACTAGAACAAGAAAAATGTTCATAAAAATGTTTTATTTTGTTTTTGTTTTGTTTTTGTTTTTTTGTTTTTATTTTGCATTTAAAGATTTTCTCTCTAATATCTAAAATCCTTTGTTTTTTCTATTGACTTTTTATACACATACCTTCCAGTGATTATAATAATTCCACAGATTTGCATATTGCTGTGACAACATCGACTGGCTGCGTGGTTGAATTTGATCGCTATGGCTTACGTCGTCATCGCATCGACAATTTACTAGAATGGTGGCAATGTTTGTTAGTGGGTGATGTCCCTGAACCTTGGTATGATTATTGGGATCAAATATTGCTTCAGGTAAGATTAACTAACAACGACTGCATATCATATAAAACCAATCAAAAGCAAATCGTTTGCAATCGTTTGCTTAAGGCTAACAACAGAGACAAACTATTGTTATAATATTTTGTTTGTGAAAAGAATAAAGTAAAAATATTCGATCTAAAATTTGCCCTTAAATACTTGAAAACTTGATGAGATTTTAAAAGCAATTATATAAAATCTATATCTGTATGGCACAATTGTTTCAAGAGAATTTTTTTGACAATAAAAACATAAAACTAATTCACTGTTAATGCGTTAAAATACTGAACATTGTGCAAAAATGGAAAGGATCGATCCCGCCCACTCGATATAACAGAATATTGAAATTTAATTCTTTTTGTGAAAATGTTTGTCACATTACGAAAGATACTTCTGTAACCACATAGAAAGTATATATTTTTGATCAATATGAAATTCCGAATCCACCTAAATGTATCCGTCGGTACGTCTGTCCATCTGTGTGGCTGCTTAACTGTCTAATGTCTGTTAGCCGTAAAAATGATGATATTGGCTTGAAATCGGGCAGAAACATTGGAAGTTCTTTCATTGCCGCGCCCATCTATTACCATATAGTTTTTCCTCAGTTTTGTAAGATGGTGGGTATAAAAGATTTGGCAAAGCGGAATATAATTTTCTCACTTGTTGTAATCATGTTTCCTTATATATGCGAAGGGTGATGATGGTTAGGAATCTATTTCATTCCCGGACCGACTAGTATTCTTTCCTTTATCTTAAAAATTTATACTGAAGAGGTTTCTGTTCTAGTTCTAGTTCTGGTTACAAAAAAATTTAATTTATCATTACATGTGTAGGAAGACCCTGTCAGATACTCCCTTTTTGCAAGGCTGAATGAAAGCATTTAATTGATAATTATAGAGACGGAGCTACATCAAACGCAATAAAAAATAGGTCATTTGAATATCTTGTGAATACTTCAATAATAACATCAAAAATGTACGATAAACTCCCCAACTTAACAGGGCTTCATCAGAAGTGGATAATTTCAATGAACTTCTCCCATTTGCCTCCCAAACCTCTCTCTTGTAATGTAAGCATAACATAGCGTGCATAGAACATAATTTACATGCACAGGATAGCGTGCAAATTTAAAAAAGAAAAACAAACTGCACACTTCCGAAAATACTGGGTATGCATTAAGTATCAAATTGCATCGGTGCACAAAAAAAAAACATTTAATTGTTTACTTTACGCATTTCATCAATTAAGCATTTTTCTCAAATATTCTTGTAGAGATTTAGCTTAAGAAATTCAGTATACAAGTAGGTGAATTTGTCAAAGAAATTCAATTGTTTTCAATGATTAACGGTGAGTTTATCTTGGCGCATAACAATTATTTGTTTTCAATTTAATTTTATTTAGTGACACTTTTCGCTGAGTTTACCTTGGCGCTAGAAAAGTTACAGTTTTGGCGGAAATTGTTGAGCAGCTCAGCTCAAGATATTATTCTATTGAGACGAGGTGTTAAGTCCCGTCGTAGATCAAATAAATAAGCCTCGTACACTCTGCTGTACTGAGGCGAGAATCTAACGTCTTCACACATCCAATAATCCAATCTTTGTATTATAACAACTAATTTTACACTCTGATAATAGCCAAACCGTTGGTATTTATGTAGACTTCAGTATAAAGCTTTTGATAATAAAAATTATAATTTATAGAGAAACCTGACCTACTAGGATTTCTATCATATTTTGTTAAATGGGAAATAGTTGGCAAAATTAAATCTTGAAATCTTACCTTCCAGACTAACATCTTTGTCTGTCCTCAAAGGTTGCTCAAGCCTGCTATTTAGGTCCTATTTTATTTGAGATATATCTTCACAAACTTTCTGTGGTTATACAGAACGACAAAATTCTTATGCATACAGATAATGTTAAATCGTGTCTCTCTCTCTCTCTCTCTCTCTCTCTGATGTTTATGATTAAAAGGTCATTCATACGACGTGTTTTTGTGAATATGCTTCAATAGATTGGTCGTTTAGTTATCAACGTCATATTAATTTAATTGAAGCATTTCGTATATACCATTCGTGTTGCTCAATCTCATTTGGGGTTTTTACGTTCTCATTGTCACCTTACGCTCTCGTTGTCAGCCTTTTGCTCTCATTTTAACATTACATTCTCATTGTCACCTTATGAAAAGCAGACTTAAACTTTTTTTACTTACCTTCGTTGTGTGCAAAACCGGTTTTCTTTAGGTATAATCTTTATGTGTGATCTACTGAACGATAGAATATTGATGAAATTAACATTAACCTTCCTCGTTGAATAATTAATTAATTTTAGCTAATTAAACCTAAACAATTGTAGGTTCAATTATGAGCTAACGTCTGAACATCTTTCACATTCTTTGTGGTAATTTTAATTATGCTTATCAACGTTTATTATCGATGAGTGGTGCCTATTCCGAATTCTTTAAGTTTTTTTATATCTTAAATTTATAAAAATTATTTTCGAACCAATAATTTCATAAAAAATTTAAAAATTCCCTACTTGTTCTCTTCAAGCATTATCCGCCACTTGTTTGCTGAACACGTATTAATTTTATCTAAATTATGCTCCAATTTTTCGATTATTGTTAAAGATAAATTTATTAAAAGTTCTAACAGAATTTCAAACTCGCAGAAATTCCTAAACTATCTATAGTTATGATCATTTTAATGTATATTCTATTAAATATTCAAGTAGAGGGTCGTAATGATCGAAGACTTGTACCTTTTCGAGCATCGATCCTTTGCGTTGAGAAAAGCAACAATGGAAGTACTTATGTTAGAAACACTGTCATTTCAGCTTGAGCCAGGTCAGCCTTTAGCAGGTCTGGTCTAAAATTGTTTGTAATGTTCATTGAAATAAATTATTTTTATGCAAACATTTGCTAACCCTCACTCACAGACTTTGCTTATCTCGCTTTTTTAATGGCTCCACGTGAATTGTTGTCTTTCTTTTAAACTCAGCCTACTGTTTCCTGAAACGTGATTTCAATCGGTTAATGTTTTATAAAAATGTTTCCACAATTTAGAAGAATACTTCTACAATTCTAATGATTAGCTAACAGTAAGAAAAAATGTTCACTTTGATAATTTCGGGCAGTTTTTAAGCTTTTCAAGCGCCACCTACCTGTAAACTACCTGTGAACTCTTAAATCCACGAAATCCTGAGAAAAAGTGAAAACTTCTTCTTCTTATAAATTCATAGAAAAATTTGATGCGCCCATCATAAGCACTTTCTCCGATATAAAGGAGCACTTTCAAATAGTCTGTCCTTTCAGTGCATCAAACATCAGTTTATAGCGCCGCAATTTCGCATTTAACTCATCGGTTTGAAAATTTGAAACAATCGTTCGGAAAAAAAAATGTTTTTCTATATTCTTAACAAACACGGTCTCTAATATTAGGCACAAATTATGATAGTGCTTTAAGGATTCTTAACGTGCATCCTACTGTCGATTTTCCGTGTTCTTCTTTTTCCCTCGTGTCACGTTATTCTTTTCGAAAGACATCAATAATATTGTGACCATAACAAATAAAAACTAAATGGAAAACATTCTCATGTCTCTCGACAGCTTCTTTACGGTCATACGGATAGTTTGCAACAGTGCAACAACAACGATGCTTTATAAAATTAAAATGCAAAGAACAATAGTACACAAGCTTAGGCAAATTTTCAAAACCTCACTTATCTCTGCTCTGAAACGAAGGCTAACAGTAAAAGAGTTTATTTTTTTAATTATACCCTCCATTCACTTTAATTTCTTTTTGTATCCATAGTCTCCTCATGTTTGCTTTTGCGTCAACTTAGAAATCCCACATAAAGCTTATAGCATAAGTCCTGTTTTAGATATATGTATATACAAACTTATGGTCACTTGATACGTTTTATTTTTTGTTTTTTTTGTTTTATATTTTTTGTTATTTGTTGCTTATGTGTGCATTGTTTTGTAGGTTTGTCAACAGCCGGACAAGTGGACAGTGTCACACTATCATGAAGAACAACACAATTGCTATACGTTTGTGTTGACCTTCCTACAGGCATTGGGCTATGACAAGCTGAGTGAGGCGGCAAATAGTAAAACGGTATTCTGTGAAAGGTTTATTGTTCCTCGTACTACCACAGCGGGTAAATATATATCATTGTACCGGAAGTTGCGTGATGCTGGTATTTATGTGCATTACACAAATCACAATAAAAAGCAACAACAATATCAGCAACAATACCGAGGAACTCAAGAGAAAACAGGTATTGCTGTTAACAGTCCATACGCCACAATAAGAAATAATTTCAAAAGTACGGGCAACAACAGCTCTAGTACCACTACTAGTGTGCTGAATTCAGTAAGAGTTGGTGGTAACTCGGTAACAATTGTAACGGGGACAACAACAACAGCAGCAACAACAATAGCATCAAGTTTTCCTACACGTCCTTATACAACTTTATGCACAATTGAGGAATAAACTTGTTTGTCATCATCGTTATCATCATCATCATCACCATCCTCACCAATATCATCTTCATTATTATATGGTAGTAGCTATTGCTTTTTCTTTTATAGCTTAAGGGGATTTGCTTCCGGTGGTGACAATAATATAATAGTAACTATGTGTGTGTGTTAAGCTATTTGGTGTGTGACTTAATGTTGACTGCCCACATATCATATAAAACCGCAATTTTTCAAACAATACCGTACCGCCACATACACAAAACGAGAGCTTTAGTGTTCTTTATGTATTTCGAAAAAAAAAAAAAAAAAAAAAAAAAAAAAAAAAAAATTCCAACATTTAACACGTCCTCTGTATAATTCATACAACCGTACATATAAAGCAGAGAAGTACCACAATTATGTTAACTATGCCCACAGTTTCTATACGTTCACCGATCTGTGTGTCATTCATTTCGTACACATATAAAACACGTTACGAAACATTGCTTCATGTTCGTTTCTATTGTTAATGTGGTACAATGAAGGTCGATGCCCACACAAACATACGTGTAGTACATCGACAAGCAAGATGCACACACACACACACATGTATATGTATGCAGGTATTGTCCTGCTGGTAGTAGCCAAACGAGCTTAGCTTACTTCATTTATGTACAGTTAATGTTTTATTGATAAACAACTTAGAACTTTACCGTCATCTCATCATCATCATCATCATCATCATCGTCATCGTCATCAACATTTTGCCCATATATTGCCACAATTTTCCTTTACGTAGCCAAACATGGTTTTGGGTTTTTTTTTTTTTTTTTGATTTTCTAATACTGTCGCTACAACTTGTCTCATAGCTTCGGTATATACATGAACAACAGCATAGAGCAGCATTTGTTCACATACATGTCTGTATGAGAACTACTGCTTGTTAAGCACATCTATGCACACCGATGGACAGACGCATGTTAACGTTAAATGCATAACAATTTCCTGGTAGTCGTCTGTCTTCGGTTTTGTTTCTGTATTAATTTCTCGTCCTGTTTCAAGTTTAAACCAATTTTAGTTACTTTGTTTTTGCTACGTCTTGCCAAACTGGTTCTATTTACCTTTTCCTTCTCCTTCTCCTTCTCCTTCTCATTCTCACTTTATGTCTTATGTTTTACTCTTTTTTTTCTCAATTTTATTTATTTATTATTTAGTTTTTATTATACAATTATTTTTTTTTTCCAACTAATTTCAAAATTCTCTCGTATAACACAAATACATGTTTAAATAAAAAAGCACTTAACTTTTTGTTTGTTTGTTTGTGTCGAAAGTTTTTTGTCTAAACATAAGAGTAGGATTTTAAAAAACAAAAAAAATACAAAAAAAAAACAAAAGAAACGGGCACAACACGTACACTACTACACATGCAACTATGAAAGTGTGTTGTACAACAAATTCATTTCGAATTCAATAATAAAGTAATTGAGTGTAATTAAATTTTTGTTGTTGTTTTCAATTATCTTTTATTGGACTGTGAGGGGCAAGCACGCAACAATGTGTTGGAACACTTAAGCTAAAGAATGGACCGACCCGTCTAACATTGGAAGATGAAGATGTGAAATGGTTTGTGTGTTGAAATTTATTAAAAATCATCATGCGAATGATGAATGCTTTCAAAACTGCCCTTCAAACACATATAAACTTGGATCGTATATAGATCAAATTTACGGTCTTTTTTATATGTACGTTCAGTCTGGAAGCTCCTATCAGAATTTGATATATAATCAGAAAAATCCTTTTATTTAAGTCATAGAAAATATCATCAAAAATCACTCGAAAAAAGTCATAGAAATTAGGGGAAACTTAACCATCCTAGTATTGATTGACATCACTAAAGCTTTCGATACGGTGAGTCACAATCTCTTGTTACAAAAGTTAAGATTCTACTTTGGTTTTGATTTGATTGCGTTTAAACTTGTTAAGCCTTGATTGGTCAGCCGATATCAATGTATTATATAAAAATCGATCACTGTTTCTCTGAGATGAGAAGTACCAATTCAGGTGTACCACAGGGCTTTATATTGTGGCCCATATTGTTTAGCATCTTTATTAATGATTTAGTTACGTGCTGTCAAAACTCCAATACTCATTTATAAACCGATGATGCTCAAGTATATTTATCCCGCCTGCATGGACTTGTAGAGGGTATGGTCGAACGAATTAATGAAGATTTAGATTGATCTGTTGACAATAATTTAAGGTTAAATTCAGATAAAACTAAAGCTATTGTTATATTGGCTCTAACGTTTATGACCTAGATTCTTTATTTAGTGTTCTGATGGAATTTTTCGGCCACGTTTCCAGTTTCCGTTTTGCGATTCATTTCGGTTTAAGTACGGAAGGACATATTAATCTCGTGGCAGTGCTATATATACATAATATTTTGAAGAAGCTTTCGCTCTTCTCCTTCTACGTTTCAACCCCACTTAAAATGAGGGTGGTTAAATGCCTTATTGCATCAATTATATCGTACAGAGCCAAGGTTTATGGGAACCTTCACAGTGCGTCAATGACCAAGTTATACTTCGCTATCAATAAATGTGTCAGATACGTCTTTAATAAGTGGAAATATGACATCATATCGTAACTTTACAGATTCTGGATACCAATCATCCATCTTTTCTTAACATTATAAATGTGATATTTACTCGTAAACTCATTTTTACTGCTAAGCCATAATATCTACACGAAAAGCTACAGTTCATCCGATCCAGACGCTGAGTGAGTCCGATTCTCATGTATTTGAAAACTTCAGCACTACTTTTTGCTAACACGACAAAGTTATGGAATACGCTACCATTTAATATTAAGACTGTTGCAAATGGGAATAGGTTCAGAACAACAACCAAGGTTTCTTATAATAATTTTTATAATAATTAATTATCTCAGCTTATTTTCCCTCTTTTCTTTGTGTCTTTTTTTTCTTTCGAGTACGATTAAGAACTACTTAATTTAGTGCATTCTTTCTTCTATTTTGTTATACTATTCCGGCCTTTTTCTTGCTTTAAACTCTTAAATGCTCTCGATATACATTTGTTCCCAGATTTATGTTAATTATCTGTTGTAGACAATAAATTGCAGACTTTTGTTCATCGCGGGAAAATTCGAAATTTCTTTTAATTTCGATATGTGGCTGTCAAGTTCATAGCAAATTCATCCCGTCATTTCAAGTTCTGCCAAAGTAAGTAATCGACAGACAGAGGGACAGACGGACAGATGTATAGTTTATAAATCGATTTATGCCCATCTCAAATATACATACTGGAAAGGTCGTTGACGAAAGTTTCTGAGCCCTTGCAAAGAAAATCTTTGACATCATTCTCTGGCTAAAAAGTATTGAGTTGAAATACATTTCGGAATAGATCGATTAGGGCATCCTTTCCTAGTAAAATAAAAAAGATAAAAATTTTTTTCTAATAAAATAATAAAGAATAAAAATGTGTTTGTCATCTCGACCTGCTTTTCAATTAAATCTTTAATTTTTAGAAACGGATAAGGATTTTTTAATACATCAGCATATCGTTGGTTGGTAACATTATTTCTATTGTCGGGTACATCGATCTCACGTATAATTCCCTGTAGGAATAATTATTAGAATACTTAGTTTATGTTAATGTTGCGAGCTTATGTTTCTTTCCTTTTTTAAGAAGCTGCTGATATAGCGAACGTCCCTTTTACTTGGTCAGATGTCGTTGCAAACCATTAGTACATTTTGGAGGGTTATCGTCATTTTTAGTGCGGTATTGGATTAAGTGAACCAATCCACATTTAAAAGGTGTGAAGTTAAATTTAAATTTAACTAGCAAAGTCAAAAACCATAGCTTTTAAAAGAGGCCTGTTAAGCGTTTCAGAGAATCCTGTTCACCAAAGTCTTGAAACGATTTATATCAAAATATAATTAAAATAAAACTATTTTGGATCTTTTTTGACTAAATATAATAAAAAAATCTTAAGTTTTTACTAATTAGGTCAAATTTCATATAAAAAATTTTTCCTGTTACGTCAAATATGAGATTGAGAAAGCGGAAATTTACTTGAACACTTTGGGCAAACCCAATATTGCGAGAAAATGAAATTGATTATGGGTGAATCTTATTCCCTTGTCCTTTCCAACTCATGTATAGCATGTATTAAGATTTCGTGGGAATATTTTTAGTTAGACTTTGAAAATTGCTCTACTTACGTGCACTCATAACGTGTACTCCTAACAGAGTAATGTTTGGAAGATCATTGCTAGATTTAAATTCAAATTTAAATTTAAACTCATTATTTGGGAGCACACCGTAGCTAAATAAAATACGGGGAAAAGATGAAACTGGTGTTGCGTGAATCATTGATGAATACTCTTTACGCTTTTTCACTTTCATATTTGACGTAGCAGAGAAGCGTTTTCTACGCTTTAATATCTAATTAATAAAATTAAATTTATATAATTAATAAAAATTTTATCCAATTAATAAAAATTAATGTTTTGTTTATCACATTCGTTCAAACAAGTTCCAGGATAGTTTTATTTTATCTATATTTGATATAAATCCTTCCAAGACTTAAGTTAACAGGATTGCTTAACAGGTCTCTGTTAAGAATTTTGGTTTGTAACTTTGCTAGTTAAATTTAAATTTAATTTCACATCCTTCCACATTTGATACACATTTGACTTGCTTTGCACAACAAGTCCTTCTGTTCAACATCTTGACACCTATGACATGATTAAGGGATGTCTCTGGTTTCTAAAGGAGCCTTAACTCATTATTAAAATATTTTACATTGTAAATTTTTGTATTACCAGCAGTTGGTTCCAAAAATTTTTTGACTGTTTTAAAATACCAAGTTTTGTATTTTAACCATAATTACACGATTCTCTAACTATTGAAGGGTTATTTGTATAATTTCGTAAACTCAGAAGTGTTTCTATGCATTCTTTGTAGACACAGGAAATGATGCATTGAATTTAAATTTCTGTTCTGTTTACAGAGTTTCTTTAGAAGCTAAGCGGTCAATTGGAAATAAAAATTTAAAATAGGGAGCAACCCTTTCATTAAAGGAGGCGTTAAACGAACTTTTTATCTGTAAAATAGGGGAGATTTCTTTGGTTTCTATTACGACAAAGTAAAAAAAAGAAAATCATCATATAAAGGAAATTTTAATCAAAAATTCTAATAATTGTCATATAAGAAGACATGGGAAAAATTTTATTACCAACATTTTTACATAAAAGTCGAAGTGGGTTGGAAAAATGTCATTAAAATTCAACGAATGCAAAGAATACGAGGGGAAAACAGAAATGGATTTTGTTCTTTTTTTTTCCTCCTTTTCTTTGTTTTTTGTTTCGTTTTATTTTGTGGCAGCCTTGGCAAGGTGTTTGTGAAAAAGAAACCTTTGAAATAAGAAAAAAACGACCTTAGAGAAGCAGAGAACACAAACACAAACAAAAAAAGAAGAAAAATAAATCAAAGAAAGAAAAAAACGCACTCTCACGTCTGAGCAGCTTAATCAAGGAAATAACAGCTGAGGTGTGAAAAACAAACGGTAATGATGCAAAATATGATATGACAGTTTCTATTCTAAATAGGTTTGTATTTATGTGCACATTACTACGTGCGTTCGTATACAAAGATATTTTACGCGTAAAAAAAAAACATTTCGCGAGAGGTTGTTTATAATCGGCTTAAGACACACCTCGTACACCTGAGCTGTATACGCGCGACCTAATTCACTTGTCACCGTCGGTGTAACTGTATGCAAGTATATCTTCTTCTTCTTCTTTTTCTTGTTTTTTTTTTTTTTTGCTCTTATAGTAGTAGCACTGTTGAAGTCGTGTACAGTAGTTTTTATATTTTAAGTGATTTTAATACATAATTGTGTCAAAGGAGTTTTCGGAAGATTTTAGTAGTTAATAATAGAAAAAGTTTTTCATTAGAAGTCCATCTCATCGGACTTCTTTTGCAATAACTTGAGTCTCTTTGTGTCGCTTGGATGATGATATTCTCGTAAAAATCACATCCGTGTAGTATTAGTTTTTTATATGACCTTGGGCTGCTAGCTTGAAAATGAAGCGGCAACTGTACTTGTTAACCTAGATGTTAAGCGAATAATATTTCCAATCATTTGAAATGATTCTAGACTGAAAATTGTTCTATAAAATTTAAAAAAAAAAGATAGGAAATTTCCCACAACACTTTGAGCAGAACCTTTATTATTATTATTTTAGAAGTATTATTATTATTATTATTATTATACCTTAGACTAACGAAATCAATTCTTAGACCAAAGAGAGGAGAGAGCACTAGCAGCTTAGGCTATCGGCCCGTTGGTGTTTTTTCATTTATGAAAAAACTCTGCCGCGATGAGATTTGAACCTACGTATATTGACCTGCTGTAGAGGCACTTTGTTAACAGTTCAGTCACAGTTACGGTTAATTTAGCAGTAAAAAAGATTTATTATATAAAGTTTCTATAGAAACTCTACAAAAATAGTAAGTCCTTTGATCTGTTTTTAATGGTTTCTTTAATGAGCTTTATTGGTCTTTCACGTCTTTCACTACATGGACAGTGCGGCTTGAGTTTCAAAGATCATTCGAACTATGTTATTTATTCTTTTCCTTTTAACGTTCAAATGTTGAAAATTAAAGTGATCGTCACCTCAGTGGAGAAGAAGCAAAGTGAAAAAAAGTCATTCACTTCTTGGGCCCTTACCATTTTAAATAATTCGATAACCGGCAAAATAGATATTAAACCAATAACCTCTATTGTTCGTATCGCTGAGAGAAAATTCTTCCACATTTTTTCAGACGTTCTAATGCATTCCACTGCTGTGGTTTGTGCCACATGATTTCAAATTCGATCGATATAAGAAATGCATCAGCAAGTGATCATGACGCTTCAAGGCTTTTTATAGTTCACTCCTTCTTGAATATTTTAGGCTAATGATGCGATTCCCTTTAGGAAAGTTAGATTGCATTATTAAAAGTAAGAACGCTCGGAATATGTTGAAGCTCGTTTCCATTTACTGAACAGTTTTGAATAACATAGTGTTACAATGTAACTCTAAGACACCTGATGGTAAATAAGTGAGAGATTCAGTCTTCCCTGGTGTAGACATATTTTTCCAATTTTTAAGTAGATTTTTTTTTTGCATATTCATTCCTGATAAAATTAGGTTTTGTGATAATTGATAGGGTTCTCCAACATAGATATTTAGTCAAAGGGGCAGGAGTGTGAACAGACGTAACTTTATCGACTAAGATTATATTTGATTTAAGATATTATAGGCAGATCCAACATAGGCAACATTTAGTCGTAGAGAGGGACAGATGGACAAACATAACTTAATCAACTAATATTAGTTATTGATTTTAGAAACTATAGAAAAGCTCTCTTCTTATTATCTGATATGTTTTCTATTATACGTGCCTGCAAGGAAAACATTTGAAATAAAATACAAAAAATTTGCACTTCTGCGTCCATGTATGATTTTTGCAATAGTTTTCAAGTAAGTCTATTTATAAAACTGAAGACAAGACCAAGAGATTTTTCAAGTTGCTGCTAATCAGCAAAAGATGAAGGGTATGGATGGTACACCATCAATTTTTGACGAGCATTTGAGGTAATCTGTCAATTGCCGAAGAAAATCTTCCAAATAATTTCGAAAGATGACTTTATATTCAATGACTATTTTAAAATAATGGATGATAGCTGATTTGTACTGCATCGTACGTTTGTATTCCTATTTTGAGACACGAAAAATGTAAGCACTTCTCCTTCAATCTGTTATTTGCATCATGTAAGCCTTTCAAAGGTAAATTCATAGCGATTAATAATAGAATAAATTTTTATTTGTCAGTTTTTGCGGGAAAAAGTAAGTGAAAGTAAAGCTGTGGAAAAAGAAAGAAATGCTTGAAATATGATTTTAGATTTCTAAGAAAATCTCTTCTTCTTTCTTTTTGCTATACCTTAAGCAACTAAACAAAAAGTACTGTGAGCCATTAAAAATGCATACAGTTGCATTATCTTTTTAGTTTTATGAATAAAATCTTTATAATGGGATTTTGTGACATTGTGTGTGCTGGAAACCCTGATCCATATGTTTTGAAAGTCATTCGTTGTAATATCTATTAATATTGTGCTTATTATTTATGCGTATATATGTATAATAAAATTAAAGCAAAACGTTATTAAAATACTTTATACCAAAAGTATCTCTCGTCGTATGTGGCATAAACTCTTAACTCTTTATATCTATTAAAAAAGAAAAAATCTCTTTCAAACTTTTTTAAAGCAGTTATTAGTTAAGTATGAGGACATGTGTTGCATGACATAAAACTTCTGTGTGAGAGATGTTGCCATAAAGTTTATGATTTATAAAAAAAAAAAAAAAAAAAAAACGAAAAATGAAAAACTGGAAAATATTGCATTTGAGTTAAATGGATCGTAAAGGTTCGACTTCATGTGATCAAAAAGAATAAAGGCATTATTAAGATAGAATTAAATTGATCTATAAATATGGTCTTCTCTGTAAAGGTTACTACTACTACTACTACTACTTCTTTGTAAAGTATATAGAGCTCAGATGTATGTACAACAGATAAGATAGAAATTCATTATGAAAAGTTACAAAGTTAAACATCTTTTTTCTTTTCGAACGTTTCTGAGTCCAGTTTCGATAGTAATTCTGAGTTATTGAAAGCTTTATTGTTTATCCATATAGCTCCTCTCCATAATCTCATTTTCGGATGCTCATGGACACAGTTTCCGTCGGCGTCCTAGCCATGCGGCGCTCATCAAAGAAAAAGTGTTGTCCCCCTTAACTTAAGTCGGCTGAATGGTGTTGCCCATCGGTCGAATTTTTATTCGAAATCAGCTGAGCCGGTTTCGGATAAGATTCCCCATGTCCCGACTTAATCCTAACTCACCGTCTTTAAACAGTAAGTTCATATATACATCTAATACTACGAAGTAGAAGCGTGTGGATCAAAATGAGTGTTCGACTTTGATCCTCACAAAGTTTAATAAAGATATTTTGTAACATATAGATTTATGTTTTCGTCGACAACATGCTGGCATATTAGCCAGGTTTTTTGACTCAACACTTCCCCCCATAAAAATTTATTCCAATCAACACTTTCTCTCATAAAAATTGTTTCGTAACAAAGTTTTTTCGGACGCGGGAATCTATTGTCTGGAATATAACTGCATTGCTTTTATTTGTCATGCACTTAAAATCATAGCTTTTCTAATCGAGTAAGGTGAACTTAATCTTAATTATTATAAGAACACTTACATTTATTTTATTTTGCAAGAACATATTTAATATAGTAGTCGAAGTATTGTTACATTCAGAATATATTCGAAAATCTTTTTAATCTTGCTTTTGATACCAACACACATAAGTACAAAAGACAAAATGAGGAAATAATTTTACAATGTATTCGCTAATTATCAAGGATCCAGGAGTTTCGTGGAAGCTACGGTAATTCTTCTATACGCAAACAATCAAAACATATCTTTACATACTTACATCGTATTCAGAATATAAGTAATGTTATGCAAGAGGTATGGACAACATTTAGATGAATTTGAGTGTTTTGAAGGCCACCATGAAAATATTTTCCTTTCCAAATAAAAAAAAAAATGAAGACTTGAGGTAAAAAAACAAACATTAAATTTGAAACGTTTTTGAATTCCGTATTTCAAAACACGTAGAGATTGAAAAAGTTTACTATAAAAAAAGTCAAAGATATTTTGAAATTTCGACGAATTCCTGGACAAAACTATAACTATACGTGAACTTGATTCGACAACAAAGCAATATAAGGTAAGACAAAGTTTGTTGATATGAAAAAAGGTTTGATCCCCCATAGCTATGAAGTCTACAAATAGGCTGCTATAACAAAATTGATTACGCTGTTCAAGCTAATCAAGAATAGATACCTTTGATTGGGCAACCTCTCTTGCTCTCTTCTTTTGTTTATTCAAAACGTCTATCAAATCTAACATACCCTCTGTTGAGTGCTTAAAAAATTAAATTAGTCGCGATATTTAAAAAAAAAAAGTTTTTTTTTATTTTTATTTTTATTTTTTTGTTTGAACTCTTAAAATGTCATACGTACGGTGTCGCATAATTTATTTATTAAATAGTGTATATATATGTATATATATATATATATATAAAATCAAGCAAAAAATTCACACACAAATTATATGGCTTTTAAAGCGAATTTTTAATGCCTTCTACATGAAGTGAATGAAATGAAATACAGATTTCGAAATATTTTATTATTTAATATAAACTTGTTTTTAGCTGATCCTTAAAAATATTAACATCAGAGTTAATATTAATACATTTTTATTTAGCGTTAAGAGCATATTTGTGGACCTGTTAGGTCATTTTTTAAATTCTAGATAGTGACGATGTTTTAATTTTATTTATCAAGCACATACCTAAGCAACTATCAGTAATAATTTTTTGTTTACTATAGGAAGGACTATGTATAGATCTTATACATTTCCTAACTTGATCAACTAAAAGTGTTTAGGTTAAGTTCCAAGAATTTCAGCAATAAGCAGATGGACAGACAGACAGACAAAGAGCGTTGGTCCACTCAGTTATGCTGATTAAAAATATTCTCAATGTTCTAAATTGGAGTACAAATGTAGTATATCTTCGCACTTGGAAGACAAAAAAGAATTTAATAAACGCGTTAAACTTTACCAAGTGTTCTCAGCATAAACTAAAAATAGACTTTTGTTCTTATTTTTTTTTTTTTTTGCACTTTATTTTTTCAGCATTAAAAAAGCAAATATAATAAAATTTCAGGGTTTCGCTTGAGAATAGCGCTTATGCACATATATATCAAGCGTTAAAAGATCTTGTAATAATTGGTCAAAAGAAACTATTTTCAAACATTGCAGTCTGAGACAAGGTCTGGTCTAAATTGAATTTTTTCTTGAGACGCCCTATGAAAAGTATATTCTTAAACGTTGATTAATATTTATCATTTGAAATAAATAGAATCTTAACGATTATCACGCCTTAAATAACATCGAGAAAAGAGTGTATATAGAAATTTACTTTAAGTCAAATTTATATTACACCTCTAATGATGGGTTTCTCATATTCGTCTTGAGATGCAAATAAATATTTCTTTCAGGTTTTTTTTTTTTTTCGTTCCTTTTGTATCCTTTTAAAGATTCCGTTCATTTTAAATATGCCCTGACAATAGAGGAAAACTTAATTTTTATTTTGTCTTAATAACTATTTCAGAGCATTTTAAACGTTACACGAAGAAAACTCTTAAAAGCGAACTAGTTTGCTATACACACAGCGCAAGCAAAAAATTTCCCGCGGCAGCTACTTGCTGCTTGCTGCTACTAGTCTACCGTTGCTTCTCTCTAGTACATGCAAAAATTGAATTATTACAAATTTTTCAGACAAAGACGTTTTCACATAAATCACGGCGACAATTTTAGCTTTAACTTTCGTTTATAGTTTTATGGCTTTTAGGCAAATGTTCTTAGAGTTTCTTTTCTCTTATGAAATCTTCGTCTTTTTTTTTTTTTTGTCTTTCTCGTTCATTTTATGCGTTAAATAAGTTGCTTTAAATGAGATGAGAAACAAAAGTGTATAACCGTCTGTCTGTCTGTCTGTCTGTCTGTCTGCCTGCCTGCCTGCCTGGCGAGTGCAAAAGTGCGCAGTAATGAGAAACTGCTTAAAGTAAAAGAAAAAAAGAAAAAACGATTTTCTTTCTTTTTTCGGTGTTGGAAGTCATTTAACGTATAATACGGATTCTTTATGATTATTATTATTATTATAATTTTGTTTTCTCTTTTTATTCTTCTTTTATTTGCTTGGAAATTTTTGGCATAAAGCTAAAGCTAAAGCTTATTTGGAAAGCATTTCAAAGAAAAACGAAATGGTTTAACATTTCAAATAGTTAAACAGGATGAAGAACTTTTTAACTGCTTCACTGTCGTAAAACTTTTTTCGTTATAAAATTAATTTCAAAAATAAATAATTTATCAAAAAAAAAAATATCTTCTTTAAATAAATTTAAATATCTCTAATGCATTATAACACCAATAACCCTTTTTTAAATAATATTTTAAAAAATCAAAACCAGAAAGAAAATAAATTTTTATCTCGAATCAAACTATAAATGCTTGCTTGACCTGACTCAATATTAGAATTAATTAATAATCGTCCCATTGACCACATAGAGGCAATTATATATGCTCATATAACTGCTTTAGGCAGCTACATATTATTACAGACTAATAGTAATAAATATAGTTCAAGGATTAATTTAATGGTTCTCAGTAGAGATAAGGTCATAAATATCACTGCACAAAGGCCGAAGTTCTTCCTAAACAAATCATAATTTTTATCTAAATGTCTTGTGCTTTCTAATATTTTTTATAAATAGTAGCAGATAGCTCCACATAAGTATGCAACTGTAAGATATGTTACTTTCCGAGAATATGTAGATTTGCAGACTGGTAAACACGAAAGTTCGGAGAGCTTCAAAGTTTAGCGTCTAAGAGATGCGATTTTCTCCAAACGCCCTCCAGTACTTTTTAATACATTAAAATCCGCATTTTACTCTCCAAGCTCTTCCGATGCTAAAATCGAATAAATTGAGAAAGATTGAGAAAGATATAATTCAATCGTGAAGCCCGCTAAATTTAGTGTACAATTAATCGCATTAGAGGAAGACTGTACATGAGTTTCATGAGATCAATACTTTAATATTCTTCCATTTTGTGGTCTCCTTCCTAACGTTGTTGCGTAAATTCAATAGAATCCGTTCACGCTTTTTGCTCTTACGGCTTTGGTTTGGGACCCGCTTATCTTTCCCTCCTTATAAAGATACGTTCCCTTTGTTATCCCTGCAATCACTAGAGAGACATAATAATTATAATAATAATTAAATCTTTCTTTAATATGTTAATAAATGGCACTATTGACTCGCCGAACTAACTAGGGAGATAAACTTCAATGTTCCTGATCGTTCTTTTAGGAACTTTGTTTTCATAAAACTTAGCTAATGTAGAGATAAGTATGATCTCTTCCATCCTTTTAGAGTTTCTTGTAAAAATCTAAAAGATATTTATAACATAACCTCAATACCGGACTCTCCTTAAGTGCCAAATCAATTCTCCATAATACTCTCGCTTTGGTTATGTCATTATACTCACCACCGAGGGCGAGGGGTATATTTCCTTTTGGCATTTGGATTGTAACTACTAAAAAGAAACTACCCGAGATCCCACAAAGTATATATATTCTTGATCAGCATCAAATTTAGAATCGATTTAAGTATGTCCGTCTGTCCATCTGTCTGTGTAATGTCTGTGGTAATCGCAAAAATTAAGATATCGGCTTCAAATTTGGCAGAAATACTGAAAGTTCTTTCGCTGCCACGGCCACCATTTTACAATTTAGTTATTTTTTTCTCCTTTTTAAAATAAAGGTGGTGAGTATAAAAGATTCGGCACAGACGAATATAATTTTCTTAGTTGTTTTTAAATTAATTTTTAAGCGCTAAGCAATTCCGTTCAACTTCGTACAACTTCGTACAACTCGTGCACTGTGTATTGGCTGCCAAACTTTTGCATGGTTTGCTACGGTTTAGGAATTCACACCCAGCTCAGGTCTATATGAGGTAGAACCGTGTCTCTCATGCATGCGTTTTTTCCTTTTGTGTTTATTTATTCATAAATTTTTGTTCTTTTATTTTTTTTACATATTTTGTTATATTTAAGTAATATTTAACAAAAGATTTATCTCTATTTTACCTCAATTTCATATCTAAAAATAAATAAATAAATAAACAATAAACTTTAACTATGTTTCAATAAATTAAATATTCAAAAGTTCTTCAATAAACTACAACAAAACAAAGGAATGCATAATGAATGCTTTCAACGATCATTGACTGCAGCACTTTAAATGACCACTTGATTCAGTTCGAAACTGTAATTTAGTATTCAATTTCTTCTTGTCCGAAAATGTGATATTCATTGACAATATTATTTAGTCAAAATGGATTCTTCTGTAAAAAAAAAAATTTATAAAAAAAATAATATAAAATTTATAAATCATAAATATAAAGCCTACACTGCAAACATCTTGGAACATCGTACTGTAATTCATTACTGTTATGATTGCAATTCTTGAAGTACACCCTTATGCCAATTAAGTGGCAGTGTTCCTTTTCGTGCCACTCAACACAATTTTTATTCACAGCGGATACATTGTATACCAGTTCAGATTGAGTTCAATAAGAATGTTTTCCATCCCCTAGCGGGTTAGTTTTGAGAAATAAAAAGGATGTAAAAAGGTTATGGTTGGCCTTTAAATATCCTACACGGCTTTGTGCAATAAAATTATTCATTTAATTTTGTGACAGAATACCAAAAATTATACCTTCTGTCCATGTAAATGATTAGGTTTTTTGGAAACACTTGTATGGGAAAATTGAGGTTCATCATGTAGCCCTCTTTCCGATAGTCGCTTTCTACATTTCTATTATTTCTATCAATTTTTGTCCGAGAAGGACTGACTTGGTTACTTTATATTATTTGAAGGACTGTAAATAATTCAAAGCTGTTCGGTTTCACATGGATTAAGCTAAGTTGGTTCAAACTTTGAGTAAGTGAAGGATTTCGGAAAAATTTTTCATATGGAGATATTCAACCAGTGATTTTGCTTAAAGACCTTGAACTCGCCTATTCCAATGAGATGAAGTATTTGATGAGCAAATTTGACAAAGCGCTGACTTGGATTCCTAATATGAAACAAAAGTGACCAAAGAACTTTGGCTTTATTAATCCTATACCAACACATCCTTCCTATTCTAGTGGCCTACGATTAGGCAAAAAACGACGTTGTAGGCGCTGAATAACTTTCAGCGTGCCGCATGCACAGACATAATTGGGCGCATGAGAACTTGCCCCTCGAACGCCCCACTTCATATTGCTATAGTAAGAAAGATCTGCCTCAACGCCATCAGTTTGCCAGATATCGACAAATTAAAACCCAGCAATCTCTTGGGGTATCTGAAAGAACTTCAAAAATGAAGCTTTGGTCAAAATAGGGATCACTGCGGCGTAGGGCCGTTGTTGCCCCACCGATTCAGAGTGACCAGTGATTCAGAGTTTATCGGGTCGGACATAATCTGAACTTGGGGTGACAAAAGAACAATGATACTCTGACGCTTCAAAAGTGGAAAATAGCGAAACTGGGGCTGATACAAGCGGCCAAGATTTCAAAAAGTCAATTGGATACATGCCCTCTACATTTCAAGCAGAAATCTAACCAATCCCTGTCTGTGCCTCTGAACACAATGCAATGCAAGAGTGCATCCATCTCAGCTGCTCTAACAGCACGGAAAGGGAATACAATAACACCTAAGTTTGTGTTGGAGTGCAGGAGAACACAATGAGTTGTACCTAAAATATGATATGGCTGCCTGGCCATTCGAGTATTGAAGGAAACGAAAGGGCCGACTGTTTAGCCAACAGGAGCGCTCGAAATAAGATGAAAGGTCCGGAAACTTCTGTGATGTACCGAAGAGCCAAACTCAAAGTCTGGTATCGCAATGGGCACAGAAAAAAGCAACTGGCCATTGGAAGTGCATTGCAGGACAAAGTCAAGCCAAAAGTTATCATACGTTGCAGATTTCGTGAAGCGGGGCGGTGGAAACATCCCATCACATCTTGTGCGAATGCGAGCCCATCTGCAGAATGAGACATCAGGTGCTCCCGGCAAACATTTCGCTACATCGGACACAGTGTGATGCTCCAAACCTAAAAAGGTGGCGGGATTCATAAGAATGCTAAAGCTTGAACGCCAGGGGCAAGCGCATAGGGTTGTGGTTGCCCAAAATAACGATAATAATATGTCTTTAAAGACATTTTAGGGTCCACAACATGAAAAAAAGCTTAACTAGAAATAAGTTCGGAAAGGCAATAAAATATAAAAACTAATTTACTTCATTAATACTGCATCAGCTGGCTTTTAATCAAAAAATCACCAACAATCCTTCATGATGTCCTTTTTGCTTTTTATCCTTTTTAATATACATTCATACGCACATTCCTTTACAGAATTATAATGTCACGATATTAAAAGTTCCATATTTAATATGGTTTCATATGTACACATATATTTATAAGTTCGGTCATTAAATCTGTAAAAAAAAAAAAAAAAAAAATAGTAAAGTTGTAAAGAAATAAATGTGGTTTAACCAACTACCACATGTTAAAGTTGCTAAAGCAACTTTGTGTGGCAGCTCAATTACAAATGAAAACTTTTGATTCAAAAGCACTTTACGTCTGCTTGCTTACTTACGTACATACATGGTTAAGCACAGTACAGTCATTGCCTTCTTTTTATAGACGCACGTATTCATGCATCTCTGTACACATGTATTGAAATCTATTTACATACATTCATGTAAATATACTTTTTATGTAAGCATGTGTGTGGTTTTAAAGTAATTTGTTGCTGTAATACCGTAACTACCACATCCATACGACATTGAAAGCAAAGAGAAACTCTTCTTCTTCTGTGTTAAACCGTAAAAAGGGTTTGTTATGCATAAAAAAATCATTTCATTAAAATTTAATTTGAATTTTAAATGTCCTGCAAAAACCACATTGAATCTTTGATAACAACTACAACGCAACCTCCGTAGCTGGTTGAGTTGACCAATTGGTCAGTAATTATAGAACATCTCAGAAGTGAGCACTGATATGTTCGATATCGTAAGATAATTTCAAGTCATTTATATTAACGTGTAACGATACACTCTTCCTTCATTCACATTCATTTTACAGTTATTGTAGAACAAGAGTCAAATAATCTTTTTCTTGTTTAATATGTGAACTCTCTGGTTGTCAAGGTAAATGTAAAACTTTTTTTGAAATCGTGAAATTTTATTTTTTCAACTCATTTGAAGGGCAAAAAGAACATGTGTGTGTGTAAATTAATTCGTAAACCAAAGGAATTAAACAACTAATCTTTCTCTTGTAAAATGTGGCAACTCTGGTTGTCAAGGTAAATATGTCATTTGAAATCGTAGAATTTTATATTTTCAACTTTCAAATTAAAGGGTAAAAAGAACGTAAAAATTAATCGTGAGCAGTTAAAGATTACACCAAAGAAATTGAACAAATAATCTTGAACTTTCTGACTTTCTTGTCGAATTATATCTAAAGACTTCGGGAAATTTTGCAATCATATCTTGGATTCTCTATATCAACGAGAACGGTCACTACTTCCTTATCAAAAAAGTTGAATGTCAATTATCATATGGAAACTGTTCTACTCTTTTCAAAATAATAAAATTTCATTTCATTTTAGCACACTTGCTACAAATTCTGCTTTTCAAACTGAACCGGACAAGTTTCCTTAGAAAAAATTGGGAATTTTTAATAGTAAATGATTCTACACCAACTTTAAATAGGGATTAGATGAATTCTTCAATCTTATGTAAGGAAATACTGATAGACTTGATAGACGTTATATATAAAAGTTGCTATACAGCAGTCAGATAATTGGTATTTAATAATTAATTATCAGAAACTTTACGAGGAGTTGCTTAGCAAAAAGAAAGAGAAAACAATACTTGCTTTTTGCTAAAATTGTCAAATCTATTACTTGCGATATGTGTTCTGTGAAAAAAGGGATTCCTCGACCTGAATTGAATATTCATTCTTATGTCTACATGACTCATTGCGTCATAAAATGCTCGTCGCGGTTGACTTGAATATTCGTCGATTGAATAATGAAAAAGTAAAATTAGTCAAGTTTAATTTTGTTTGGATTTGTCGTTAAAGTTTTCTATTTTAATTTAATAACTTCAACGATTAGAAAAATAAAGAAATTCGAATTCACGCCCTGGTCGCAGATATACAGGGATATACAGCCTTTGATAAATACATTTCTCAAGCGAAACGATAAAGCACATTCAAGTGTCTTATTACTCGATTACGAGTTATATGAACATCGTATTATATGAAATTCGGAATGAATCCAAATCAGGAAATACGTTCTAAGACAACCGTGTCATGAGAAACGTAGACATATAGTCCAAATATCAGACCAAATTATATCACGTTATATGGAAATCACTATTGCATGAAGAAACAAACGCAGAATTGATGCGTGTTATATAGAATCTCATAAATAAGCGAATATCAAGTTGCGATTGATACAATTAATAAATGAAATTTTATGATTTGAAACTAAAGTTGTCTCTTAATCCCACAGTGACCGAGGGCACGCAGAGTGGAAAAACGTATACTCAACCCCTCGGGGATGATTAGTCCCCGAGTGCCAGACGGAGACACGTTATGGGACGTGTGAAGAACGAGGCCCATCTAAAACCTCTGCCTTTCTATACGTCAACCAACCGGTTGCAACGCACCACCGGTCAGGCAACAATTTATTGACGCAGTAATACACGCATAGTACAAAGAGCTTCCGCATTTGAGCACCTGACCCCCGAGGTTTTAATTGTTCACTTTTGAGTTTCTATACCTCACGGAAGTGAATTTCCCCCCAACTAATTTTAAGTATTATTTTGTACTTGGAAAGACATCGACACTAACAGCTGCGTCTCACAGTATTACCATTTCTACTACTACCTCAAGTAGTGATAGATAACTACTGTTTAGTGTTATTATGACATAAGTAGCAGAGAACCATCTGGAAGAGAATGCATTTAACATAAAAGCAATCTCCGAGCTTTTCTCCTACAATCCGAAAAATATCCGTCGATGAACTTTTATGATTGAAATGTTAATCTCCTTTTAGCCGCCATGTTGACGCTATTAGTCAATGACGTTTATAGCTGGAACCACATAGGGGTAGAAGATTCGCCATATTGATGTTCCGTCATCCTCAGAACATAATTCAGCCACCCTGCGAATAGTTACAGAATTTTTTTGAGATAAGTGACATTCTAATACTTTAGCGAAATACGGCCCTTTTTTACATCATCATAACTAAAATTCGAAACACATTCGCTATCCATTATTTGAGAAAGACTCGTGAATCAATTCCATCAATTCCTGCTCATTTAAATTCTTTCCTCAAAGCAGTTTTTCTATATCTTCATCATTTTATATTTGGCGCTTACAGCAGAAGCGGAAGTTCACTTTCTGAAAGCGAAGCATTTGAAGCAAAACCGGACTACGAGGTGCACTAAATGACAATTGACGAGTGAATTTCTGCATAAGCTACTGAAACGATTTAAAATAGAAAATTGTTGCTATACTTGAAGACGAGACTTACTTCATCATTTTCACTTCTTGAAATATTCGCGGACCGCGTTAAACTATCGAGGAGTTTTCGTAAATTTTGTTCCGTTCTATATAAAAATCTCGTTATAAAAACAACTCATTATAGGAGACTTGATTGTAAATTCCCTTACCCTTTCCTCCTTTCCCTTTCCCTTTCCCTTTCCCTTTCCCTTTCCCTTTCCCTTTCCCTTTCCCTTTCCCTTTCCCTTTCCCTTCCCCTTTCCCTTTCCCTTTCCCTTTCCCTT